>CM075821.1:3121730-3274161 GCA_037975025.1 Excoecaria agallocha
TATCCCAATATCTAACCTGACCCGCTGTATGATTAACTCTCTTTCTGGACTTCTCTCCTGACATTTTTCCTTTGGACCAATAAGTCATCCTCTTAGGGATCGCATTGAAATAAATTTTAAAACTACGTGGTCTATTTAATAACATTGTAAAATATATGTACCATAATTTTTTAAGAAATAAATTGATTAATGAGTATATAGCTATTGACAATATTTATTTAGATATAATTTATATTTTATTCATAAAATGAGTCAGTAATAAAACGTGGTGTAAGAAAAATTGTTCTCACTATTTTTATATGATAAAAGAATATATATATATATATTCACATTCACTCACTCTCTTTCCTAAAAGTTTATATTATATCAAATATGGAATTAATTGATGGGTGCTGTAGTAGTATAATAAACGTTTAAATAGAAAAATGTCATTATCCCTTTTTACATGTTTTTTTTTTAAAGAAAATCTTATTATTTTCACCTAAATTATATTCCAAGAAAATAAATCTTAATAATTTATTGAAAGGATAGCGAGAGCAAACAGAAAACAATCCATTTACAAGACTTGACAATTATGGTAACAGATTTTTAACTTTATTTATGAATAAATTGAGTTCTAGACAGGTGATATCCGATATTTTTTTTTCAATTTAATTCCAAAATAGAATTGGATAAAAAAAATTGAAAAATTATTAACTCGGTGGTAAAAATTGAGTTCAAACCAAAATATGCAGTTAAGCAATCCTATTGGACTTGGATGCAGATTTCAATTTTTAATATATAATTTTTCATATATATATGGTTTATAAGTATAATTTTCGCATTTTAATTATGACCGAGTATATTTTATACTTTAAACCCTAAAATTATCCACTTCTTTTAATATTGATGAGTGATAAATTAATATTGAATTATTATTTTTGTCTTGTAGGGCATTTATATAATTTTTTTTTATACTGACATTAAATTTTAGTTACTTATATTTTTATATTTAAAATTTCTAAATTTTGATTTTAATTTTGTGGATGCACATTTTTTTATGAAATATAGGATGACCGTATACATTTAATTTTTTAATGGTTAACTGACTGCATTTAATAGTTATCCGGTTGTTAATGGATTAGACTTGAATTTTAATTTTGAAAAACCGATATTAATGAATTATATTAAAAAATAGCTAGGAACTAGACAACAAGTTTATGCCCATCCCTAATTCCAAGAATTTAGAAAAAAAGGGTAAAATAAAAATAAAAATAATAAAAGAAAATGCTTGGACATTTGTAATATTATTTAAGCTTTTACATAAGGAAAGGAAGAAACCTTGACCACATGATCATATATAGTCTATAGCCAACTTCAACATTTTTAGGGAAAATTAATATCAATATCATTTCCTTTTCAATTATAATTACACTTTTGTTAAATGTTTAAAAATGAAAAATATTGTAATTAAAATGGAAAACCAACTCACAATTAATTGTTTTTTCTCATAAATATATACACAAATTTGACATATTTAAATATTTAATAATGATCCTAAATAGAAAAATGAAGAGCACAACTCAATGTGATGCCTATTAGTAAGATTGAATACCAAAAATTACTCTATTACAATATGCAGCAAATTTTCACCGACTCATAAATCTGATTCAATTCATTTATAAAATTGTGATATAAATTTGATTTGACCGTTCGACTCATAAATCTGATTCAATCCATTTATAAAATTGTGATATAAATTTGATTTGACCGTTTGCCACTTATATGGCACATTTTTAGCAATTAATTTATGTATTTTATCAACAGAAAAATTTTGATTAAGACATGTTGTTTTAGTCAACAAATTGCTTCAATATTTAATGAGAGAATGAATTTTTTTTTTTTAATTAAATGGAATTTAGCATGTGTGAATTGAGAGAAACCAAAAAGTAAATAAATAATTTTTAAAAAAGTAAATAAATAAAAGGAAGAAATAGTAATTATAAAATAAGAATAATCACCTGTATGACTACAAGAAAATGACAAATTTGCAAAAATAATCGGTTAGAATTTAAATTTTTCTTTTGTTTCTAAAATGTTTTTGAGAGGAATAATTTTGTTGAGATTGCGTCTCTTACTAATATTTAGTGACAACAATTGTTGTAGCTAAATTATGACGCTGACAACTAGCTATATCGTCGCTAAAACACAAAGAGTAGTCGTTATTTGCCAGCTTCCTATTTTAATTGTATTGGGATATTTAGCGACCACATATTTGCTATTTTGTTGTTATCACTAATAATTTTGGCGATGAATTTCATTGCTATCTTAATTTGTATATATAATTTTTTTTATTTGACAAGCTCATAGCAGCAATCTATTTTCACTAATTGTTGCCAAGATTTAGAGTTTTTTCTTTTTAAATATTTTTAACGAAGTTGTTATTTAATCGGTTACGGAATATCGCGTAATATCTCGCATTGAATTTTCATTTCATTTAAGAAAAACCATCCATTGCATCATTTTCTTCACTTTGTGCTCAATAACTTGCTTGTGAAATCCTCTCTACTCTTTTTCCAATGTCTTCTTTGAACTGTAAGTTTAATTTGGTCAATGAGAATTGTCAAAAAACGCTGTTCAACCCTTTCATCAAACTCTTTCTATGTTACATTTTTCAATTTCCTTCAAATCACGACGAGCAAGTGTTACCTTTTTTCTTAGCCAAATTTAAATCCACAATTAACTTATAATGCTCCTTCCTTTAATCATTTAACTTAAAAGAAATTATTTTTTGATTTACATTTTAATATATTTTTCATCAATTAGTATCAAATATCCCTTAAAAAATTTACTTATAACATCGGACACAACTTTATTTTTATGTGCTTTAGGCTATTTTTTTAATGCAAATTAAACCGTCATTAATAAAATAAAAAATATATTTGAAAAGTATAAATAAACTTATAAAATTTAAAAGTATATAAAATATACAAAACTAATGAAATTATTGTAGTATATATCTGAACTTTTTTGACCAAAATAATGGATAATAGTAATATGCCGTGAACAATCTGTCTTTTAGTGGAAAACTTAATCCATCTGTTGTCCATAGAAAAATTAATTCTAGAAGAACAAAAACTTCCATAAAAAAAGACAATAACCTCCAAATTTGAAGGATAAACTTGCATGAAAAAAATTTAAATTGCATTCAATATTAATTAAATGAATCAGATCTATAAAAATACAAATAAAATCTAAACAAATACAAAAATTAAATTTAAAATAAAAAATTTTTGAACTGAGTTTATTGGAACTAGATCTATAAAAATACAAATAAAATTTGAGCAAACACAAAAATCAAATCTAAAATTAAAAAAAAAATTAGATTTGAGTTTATTGAAACAAAAAACACGAAAAAATCAAATACAAATAAAAAAATAACGAATAAAATTAAAAAATCAGATTTATACCAATTTGAAAATTATTATAGAGAGATTTGAAAAAAAAGAAAAAATACACAGAAAATTGAAAAAACAAATATAAATTTAGTAAAATAGAAAGATCAAGGAGGAGAGGAGTTGTCGCCTATAAATTGACTTACGAGAGTCCTAAATTTAGATAAAGAAAATGAAAGCTTTTAAATTCAAAGAGAAAAGGAGGCTAGGGTTTTTTTTATTAAGAAAAGTTTTTAACGAGTTTGCCAGACCGAACTTACAACTAAAATATGTAAATAAGAATCTCAAATCCCGTAAACAGATATCTAATTATTGTTCGTTTTATATGAAATTTTTTGAACCATCATTTTATATTTTATTAAGTTATTATATTTTGAAGAGCATTAACATAAATATTTTGAAACTCAATATAATAAGATAAAATTAATTCAAATAAAAATTATATTTTATTTTAATATGACTATTAATTATTCAAAATGTACTGGTATGATTAATTCGAATTCTTTTGTAAAGAAGTAATTTATGTTTTTAGCATACAACTGAGATGGACCCCAAAGCCAACTTAAGCAGATGATAATTTATTAAGGATGTTAAATTTAGAAACAGGCACCAAATCAATCATTCAATTTAAGAAACTCCAATACAAATTTCTGATATTTATTTCTATTATTTAAATATTAATATTTGTTTTTCTCCTTTTTAAACTTTATCTCACCAGACAACAATTTATTAAGGATGCCTTTGTGTTTCCCATTAATTAATTCTCTTGATCCTAAAAATTCTATTCATGGAAGTATGAAGACATACGTACCAATTCCAATAAATAGTAAAAAAAAAAAATCAATGGTCATAATAAAAAGGAGGCCACAAAGATCAAAGACACTACAAAAGGCAGTTAACTGCTGCCACTTGTTAAAAGTCGCAATCGAAGGATGATCTCCAAGAATACTGGATTGTCATTGAGCATGAGATCCCAAAAATCATCTAAAAGAAAAGCATGCCATGTGACGAAGTAGACAACGTTCGATCGAATTGACAGAACTCTTAGTTTCACTAATCCATTGGCACACTGCGAAATCCATGCATCTAGACTATGCCATGCCATGTCGCCATTCACCTGCTCCGAAAGTCGACAAGTAAGACTTGGCATTAACAACGTGGATCTCGCAAAAGTAAATCGATCAGGATAATTCAATATCCCGACAAAGATAAGTACCACTCAGTCTGCATTATTTTTTTATAAGTTTTTAGCGATATCTTTTTGCTTAAGACTGCTAAACACGCTAAACATATAAGAAAGCTAGAGATAAGACATTCAAAGAATAAAATTCATTCAAAGTACATGGATAAAAGTTTTTCTGTCCGAAAAAAGTACATGGCCAAAGAGCTTCTAGCTAAAAAAATGGTGAGAAAGAAAAACACAAGAAGGAGCAAAGAGAGAAGAAGAAGTGGACAACAGGGAGAAAAGAGGACAAAAGCCACCCTGCCACCCCGACCACCATCTCAGCAACGAGACCACCCCTCATTATAGCTCCCCTCCGACAGATCAGCATCAAAAAATGAAGAAGAAAATACAGACATATACCCTCTACCATGATCAACAGAAAGTCCAAGGCAGAGAGGGAAGGACAGCAAAGGTAGGAGGCTGCACGGCTCGCTATCGCAAGCCATATCCAAACAGGTCAAGGCCCCACTTTTTATTTATCTTCCTAAAATGGAAAAGTTGACAGTAAAATTGTAGAAGATCTGGAGGTCTTATGGTCAATCGAAAACGGCCAGGAAGCAACAAAAGCTGCAAGAAGAAATAAGGAAAGATAGCGTGAGAGGAAAAACAGAAAGAAGCCCTTTTAATAAGCGCTCCAAGCATCCTGAAAATACATTAATAAAAGTGCCACGTGTCAAAGCTCATTAAAGCAAGACCAAAAATCAAAGTATTAAGAAGGGAAACCAACCATCAACGCAGAAAACAAAGTGACCACCATTAAATCAGGCGAAGCGAAACGATGCTTGAAAAATACGTCAGACTGACTGATTGGCGAAACAAATCACTTGAGTCCGGTCTGAACGAAACAAGAAGGACATGTCCCGATCGGTGTTTGTGTGATTAAAAAAAACCCCATTGCCATGTTTTGACTCCTCTTTAGGAAAACATGCGCCAAACATCCACGGTAACGTGCACGAGGCAACCAATGACCCTATTAGGTAACCAAATTTTCCTCCTAACCATTAAAATTATCTATCAGCAAAAACTACAAATGTAGCAGAAAAAGACGACTAGAAAATCCATGACTCTCGACCTGTACAAAAATTAATCGACCCCTTAAAGAGGGACAACGTAATGGCAATAGTCCAGTCAGCTATCAGTAAGAAAAGAAGCAAATAGAGTTAGAGATGATCGACAATGCCTAACATCTGCAGCCATCGGATAGACATGTTAAAGAAGCAAAACTCTGAAAAATAATCTATGGTTATAAAAATGGAAGTTGTTTGCAGGATGATATTTTAGGAAAATTCTAGTCTCTCACGATCGATGATTTATTAAACTCTGATCAACGATTCATCCCGATCGATGTATCTATTCTAGTCTCTCACGACTAATGATTTATTAAATTTTTATCGACGATTCATCTCAATCGATATATCTATTCTAGTCTCTCACAACTGATGATTTATTAAACTCCGATCGACCGTTTATCCTGACCGATGTATGTATTCCAGTCTTTTAAGGTTGATGATTTATTAAACTACGATCGACGATTCATCTCGATCGATGTATCTATTCCAGTCTCTCATGACCGATGAGTTATTAAATTCCGATCGACGATTTATCTCGATCGAATGTATCTATTCAAGTCTCCTAAGATTGATGATTTATTCAAAATTTAAGGGAATTTTTTCACTAGCCATGACACAATCAAATGGCTAGCAAGAATTGTCATAGCATCGCAGCTTCGATTTCCCATCAAACTGATCGGTGGGAGACAAATGATAATATCAAAAAATACAAGGGCTAAAAGCTCATAGGCTCAAAAAGGGAGCCCAAGGTAGAAGCCCATGAAAGTCTCATCAGCTAGGAAGTTAAACACAAGTATTGGTCAGACGTGACCACTTTCTGACAGACGAAAGTCGTCTGACACATACTACCATCTAATTACCATTATCCACAAGGATAGGTCATACTTGCCGCATAGTTGAACCACTATTTGAAACAATGTTCAAGCTTCCCTACCTCTATAAATAGCAGGTTTCTTTCTAATAAATACACATTTTCTCTCTCTCTACAATATAAATTCTCTCTCTAAAGAGTTTTTCTGCTCTTTGCTAACTTAAACATCAAAGTGTTGATGCTCGGGACAACGGGGCTAGCACCCTTTTTGTAGGTTCCATCCATGCCATTCCGATCGGGATCAATCCCCTTTGCAGCCATCAATTCTCTTATTCTCTTCGAAAGAGACACTCTATCTCTATGAAATTTTGTAATTTATCAATTATTATTATTATTTTATAATGCATCAATAGAATTTCTGTTTTAACTCAATGTAAATAAATTAAACATTTAAAGCCGTAAAAAATGCAATAAAAATGAGACACTAGATAGAAAAATAACGTTAAAGTTTATATATATATATATATATATATATATTGTTAATTAGTTAAAATTCAATTGCCATGAGCAGATAAAATTTTTTATTTAAACCTTATTTATATTTTCACTAATAAATAGAATAGGTAACATTTTACATATGTGTGTGTGTAAAATAAAAATTGATTTTTTTTATTTGCATAAGAGCTTCAAGTTTTTTTAATTGTAAAATAAAATAAAAATTTATTGTTTTTTATATTTATTTGGCAAATTTTATGTTATTTTTTTTCTTATGCGAACAATATTTATTTAGCAGGCTGGCGGTTAGGTTCTGTTGTGCTTTTTTATTTTTATTTTTTTAATTAAATTACCAGTTGTGGCCTAATCTCTGATTACGTCAAACGTTGGAATATTATTCACGTAAATCTTAAAATTAAAAACGTAAGCAGTTTTCTTAAATATATTTTCCATTTTTGGAAAGATTAAAAATGTAAGTGGTTAACTATTATAAGAAAGCATTTAAATTTGTATAAGGTTATTCCCCAAATTTAGGGTTATTTCCCTACCAACTCTTAATATAAAACAAAATTTTTTTTATTTGAGTTTATTAGAACCAGATCTATACAAATGCAAATAAGATATGAGCAAACACGAAAATCAAATCTAAAATAAAAAATTTTAGATATGAGTTTATTGAAATAAAAAAACACGAAAAAATTAAACACAAATTAAAAAAACGAATAAAATTAAAAAAATTAAATTTAGACCGATCTGAAAATTATTATAAAGAGGTTTAAAAAAGAAAAAATACACAGAAAATTGAAAAAACAAATATACATTTAGTAAAACAGAAAGAGGAAGGAGGAGAGGGACTATAACCCGTAAATGAACTGACAACAACCCCAAATTTAACAAGTTTGCTGGTATCTAATTATCATTCGTTTTATATGAAATTTTTTGAACCATCATTTTATAGTTTATTAGGTTGTTATTATATTTTGAAGTGTATTAACATAAATATTTTGAAACTCAATATAATAAGATAAAATTAATTAAAATAAAAATTAAATTTTATTTTAATATGACTATTTAATTATTCAAAATGTACTGGTATGATTAATTCGAATTCGGTTGCAAAGAAGTAATTTATGTTTTTAGCATACAACTAAGATGGGGTCCATGTTCTGTTCCAGAACCAACTTAAGCATACGATAATTTATTAAGGATGATAAATTTAGCAACAGGCACCAAATCAATCATTCAATCTAAGAAACTCCAATACAAATTTCTGATAGTTATTTCTATTATTTAAATATTAATATTTGCTTTTCTCTTTTTTAAACTTTATCTCACCAGACAACAATTTATTAAGGATGCCTTTTGTGTTTCCCATTAATTAATTCTCTTGATCCTAAAGATTAAAAAAATAAAAATAAAATATTCTCTTAATAAATGTTGTGGAGTGGACCCAATACTTAATTTTTAAAACTTTTTATCCATTAATTATTATAAAATGACTGCCTTACTTTAATTGTTGAAAACATTCAGCTTAAAGTTAAGAATGCCAGCCTGGTAATTTAGAACATAAAATATATGTTTCAAAACAAATCAAATAAATTATTATTATTATTATTATTATTATTATGCATCAATATAATTTCTGTAACACCCTATACTCGATCCAATGAACGAACTAGACAAGAATATTACAAGCTACTCTATGATCCTTAATTATATAGATGCATAAATTCTCTCTTCCCTTTTTATTAAATACTCCAATAAATCTTCCATTAATTTTGTTAAAATTTTGGCAAAATTTCCCCAGAAGAATGTGTCAAACCCCCTGTGCAAAATGTTACAAATACACATAAAAAATTATATATTTAACTCTATCACAACCAAAAACAACTCCATCACATATAAATTTCCCCAACCTCCAAATACCTACAAGCTTATTTAGAGTGGTTTACAAATTTTACTTTATTATATACATATAATAAAGACAAGTCATCCAATTCGATTGTATCAATAAAGTAAATTTCCAAGCTTGCATAATAATTAGAATCACATAATAAGATATATTATAAATACTTAACTATATACAAAATTTAAAGCTAATAATTATCTCAAAATATTTGATTTTAACTTAATACTTGCAAAATATAAACTTACCTAAAATGCGGTACTTTGAAAGTGAAATAAATACTTTTGGTTATATTGATGCTAAATCTAAGTGATGTCATTATCAAGATAAATTTTTTAATTTAAATATTCATCATGCAGAATTAACAAGGTATATTTTTAATCGAATATCTCCACATAATTTTCACTTCAAATATAATAATAATCTTATCGTAAAATTAAATTAACACAAGCTTCAATGGATAATACTATTCTAGTGTAAATAATAATGCAAGAATAATTGATTTAAGCTTCAATCCAATCTTATGATTTTGGAGATTCTCAGTCCATGTATATGATAGATTACTTCGCATCCAAGACCATTTATAATTTATACTCTTATTAAACTATATACTAAGATATATTTTATTTTATTCTATTTTATTTATTTATTACAATTATTGTCCACAGTAATCCGAATGAATACATTAAGAAGATACATGAGACTATAGATTTTTAAGCCTAATAGAATTTGAGTGGTCAAAACCTGACACTGCACTCCAATCTCTGGTATAAAAAAAAAGTCGAAACCTGACATTACTTTTTTTACACCTAATAATGAGTGGTCAATACCGAAAACTACACTCATAATTTTTCTGTAGGTTCTTATTAATCTACACTACAAATTAACATTAGCCCAACACACTATTTGAATACACCCATCATATCATTTGAATCTGCCCAACACACCATTTGAATCCATCCAGCACACTAATTAAATTTTCATCATATGGCCAATCAATAGCGTCCAATCCAGAATTTTCACTATTTACAATGTGTAATAAAGCCTTATTATTCATATTTATTACTCGTTTGCCATATATTTAGTCACAACCACATCAAATGAAAATTCAATTCTACTTACACTTTAACATAAAAAATATTTTGAAAATCAATATAATAAGATAAAATCAATTCAAATAAAAATTACATTTTATTCTAATATGATTATTTAATTATTCAAAATGTACTGGTATGATTAGTTCGAATTCGGTTGCAAAGAAGTAATTTTTTTTTTTTAGCATACAAAGAAGTAATTTATGTTTTTAGCATACAACTAAGATGGGGTCCGTGTTCTGTCCCAGAACCAACTTAAGCATATGATAATTTATTAAGGATGATAAATTTAGCAACAGGCACCAAATCAATCATTCAATCTAAGAAACTCCAATACAAATTTCTGATATTTATTTCTATTATTTAAATATTAATATTTGTTTTTCTCTTTTTTAAACTTTATCTCACCAGACAACAATTGACTAAGGGTGCCTTTTGTGTTTCCCATTAATTAATTATCTTGATCCTGAAAATTAAAAAAAATTAAAAAAAAAATCTCTTGATAAATGTTGTGTATTGGACCCAATACTTAATTTTTGAAACTTGTTATCCATTAATTATTATAAAATGACTGCCTTATTTTTTATCCAGTAATTATTATATAATGATTGCCTTACTTACTTTAATTGTTTAAAACATTCAGCTTAAAGTTAAGAATGCCAGCCTGGTAATTTAGAACATAAAATATATATTTCAAATTTATTTTTAATTAATTGCAAAACAAATCAAATCAAATCAAATAAATTATTATTATTATTATTATTATTATGCATCAATAGAATTTCTGTTTAACTCAATGTAAATAAATTAAACATTTAAAGACGTAAAAAATGCAATAAAAATGAGACACTAGATAGAAAAAGAACTTAAAAATTTATTTTTTTTTTGTTAATTAGTTAAAATTCAATTGGCATGAGCATATAAAATTTTTTATTTAAACCTTATTTATATTTTCACTTATAAATCGAATCGGTAACATTTTACATTTTACATTATATATATATATATATATATATATATTGCATAAGAGCTTCGAGTTTTTTTAATTGTAAAATAAAATAAAATTTTATTGTTTTTTATATTTATTTGGCAAATTTTATTATTATTTTTTTCTTATGCGAACAATATTTATTTAGCAGGTTGGCGGTTAGCTTCAGTTGTGCTTTTTTAATTTTTTAATTAAATTATCAGTTGTGGCCTAATCTCTGATTACGTCAAACATTGGAATATTATTCACGTAAATCTTAAAATTAAAAACGTAAGCAGTTTTCTTAAATATATTTTCCTTTTTTTGAAAGATTAAAAACGTAAGTGGTTAACTATTATAAGAAAACATTTCAATTTGGATAAGGTTATTCCCCAAATTTAGGGTTATTTCCCTACCAACCCTTAATATAAAACAAATAGATGCTGTTAATTATATTTGATTTTCTTTTTTATAAAAAAAATACAATCATCTGTCCTATAATTTTTACCCTTTTTTTAACACATATTAAAAAAATTATAGTTATTTTTTAGAGATGAAAATGGAAATTTAGAAACTTGAATTCCAAAGCTTTTAATGTATTGAAATCAACATTTACCGTTGGAATATTCTATTAGATACAAGAATTATAGCTATTAATCTCTTTATTTTTTTTATCTGTTATTTTTGTTATTTTTACTGAAATTAAGAAATAATAAAAAAACTTAAATTTAGTATTAAATTACGTAATTAATACTAAATTATCAAATCTAATTAGTTATAATTTTATTGAAAAAGAAAAAATAAATTAAATTACATTAAAAATTTAAAAGTGACAAATAAATAAAATTTAAATTTTACTCAAAAATGATAAATAAAAGAGAATGGAGAGAGTAATAGTTAAGAGAAAAAATCTTTTATATAATTTTTTTATTATGTCCATTTTAAATATAAAATAAGTAATTAAATATTATTGAAACTATAATAGTATGAAAAATTTAAACTGTAATTAATAAAATAAAATAAAATAAGATTATAATAGATACTACGCTAAGCATGATGTGTGTGTGTATATATATATATATATATATATATATATTTGATAATCCTTTGGAAAAAGAAATATATTTGATAATCGACCCAAAGAAACGAAGCAGAGATTTAGACGCCAATTAGTAAATTAATTGCTAATTCAGGGATTAATTTTTTTTTTTAATTGAGCTTAATAAAAAAAGGAAAAATCAAATCTCCCTTGAAAAAAATATATATCACGATATATTGTGAGAAGTAGATATAAATACTTTTTAAAGCACAGATCGTTGAAGCGAAAGCAGAAATCGATTGTTTCATGTTACTGGCAAAGTCTATTACTCACGTGTCACGAACTACGGGATAAAAATATAGATCTACGAACTAAAAGCCCCTTAGAAAAAAAGAATATACGAGGAGACAAACCGACAGAGTTTCGGTATCTCTAATTTTCTTTTCTCCCCACAAATGAAGAAACTAAGCCCTTATATAGGGCTCCAATTAATGAATACTTAATTTCCTTAATAATGATAAATTAAATTGACAGTTATAATATTAATAAAAAAATAATAAATATGGCAGTTACGAAATTAATATGTAACTGTCCATATTAATGCACACATAAATGGTAGATTCCCTAATTAAGAGAAAAATCAATATGAAACTAATTCCATATAAATTATTTTCTGTTCTGATATTATCTCTATTATATCGGAGCCAATTTATCATCTCGTGAGTCATTGACATATCTCAAACTCCTTCATCTCGTACTCGCACATGATAAAACGATTTTCAGTCATTCTCTCTTATCATACAGGCAGATAGTTCTTGTGATTGGTATACATCGAGAACGCTAATGCTATACACCTATTAGGGATATATAGCGTCTCGAGAAACAAGATCTTCTCCCAATTGTATGCCAAACCCTATATTGTTTTCTCACATTCGTTGTTTTATCTCATGATCTTATAAAAATAATTTTTGTATTCACTATTGTGTCTTTACTTATAAAGACTACAATAGGTATACCGGTGAACCACGAAACTACCGAATGTGATCGAAAAATATCTTCCCCTTTTTCTATATACCTTCCATCATAGTCTAACTCGTTTTTCTAGTTAGATTCGCTGGATCGAAATTTTTTCATAACCCTTTGAAAACTAATTAAGCTAGCCACACTGAACTATACTTCAGGTATATGTTAAGAGTCTTGAGGGTCGAAAAAATTAGGGTCTCAGACTAGAAAAAATTTGAGATCATTCACATAAGATTCCCTTCCCTTGGTCAACTCAAGCACACATGGTATGATGCATGTGTTATGGTGTTCTTTTCTTTCCCTTAAAGGAGCGCATATCTTATCATTATTTAACACCATACAGAAGCATAAGGTTGCAATGCACCGAAGCATTCAACTTTTAGTTCTCCCACTTTAGAACTATTTCTGGCTTTTAAGACAAAATATGATAGTTACGTTTAACTTATCATAGGATTACACTTAATCCAATTTGGACCTCAATCCAAAGCATACAACCTCATGTATATCCTTATCTTGCACCTTAACAAGACTCATCTTGTAATTTCTGCAAGATGGCACTTTTATTTTGAACATGTTCTTGAGTTCATCATATGTTCAAAAATCACCTCATTTTAGTCTTTGTCAACTCATTATCAAAACTAAGGTAAACACCCATGTAATTGGGCTACTTCTCTGTCTGATATGCTCAATCATATAATAAATAACACTAAATATTCACATATAAACATTCACACTCATGTATTGCCAAATAATGAACTTTATTATTATTCATAAATAATAATGTTAAGGGATTACATAAACAATACAAATCAAATCCTATGCAACCTCTGAGATCTAATGTGTCTCTTAAAACACATCTTTCAATACAGGTTTTGTTAATAGATCTGCAATCACATTCAACAAGGAAATATACTGTAAGTTCCTTTCTCTTAGTACAATAATATTTTCGATTTATTAATACTTTTAATATTGATACATTTATCAACGATTAACTGTCACCATAGACTGTCATTGATTCCTCTAAGGCAGTTAATCTCAAATGGTTCACAAACCGTTTCAACAAAAACTGCCTCTTGTACTGCAGTTGAGAAAGCAACAAATTCAGCTTTCAATGTTGATGGGCTACAAAGATTTGTTTCTTGCTACTCCACTAAAGGGCACCCTCGCCAAGCAAGAATACATAACTTGAAGTGAATTTTCACTCATCCAAATCACTTTCCCAACCAACATCTGAATATTCTCTCAATTGCAAATCATTAAAAAAATAGAGAATAAGCTGTACTACCTTTGAGGTATCTAAGTATTCTTTTTATTGCCTTTCAATGTGCTTTGCCTGGATTAGAATGATATCTATTTGCTATGCTCACAACATAGCATATATCAAGTCTGGTATAGAATATTGCATACATCAGTCTACCCATGACACTGACATACTAAACATTCCTCATATGTTCAATATGCTCATTTATCTTAGGACACATACTTTTACTAAGAAACTGATTCTTAGTAATAAGGTTGTCAATGGGTTTAAATTTTTACATATTAAATTGTTTAAGAACTTTGTTAATGTATGTCTCTTAAGACAATGACAATAACCTTCTTGAGCGATCTTTTGAAATCTTAACTACAAGGATATAATCTGCTTGACCCATATTTTTCAACTTCAAAGTTGGATCACAACCAATCTTTGATAAGATTTACGTACTTTATGTCATTTTCTGGTATTAGTATATCATCTACATACCAAGTCAAAATGATAAATTTATCTTTAGAGCTTTTTTGATAAATATAATGGTCTTCATCAATCATGTTGAACTCATTTAACATGATTACTTCATAAAATCTCAAATACCACTGTCTCGAAGACTACTTTAGGCCATAGATCGATCTTATCAATTGTCAAACCTTATGTTCGCTGCCTTTTTTAATGAGAAAAGCAGTCTTTACATCCATTTGATGTACCTCTAGGTCCAAACTAGCTATCAAGATTAGAATTAACCTTATCGACGTAAATCTAACAACAGGTGAAAAAATCTTCTCATAGTCAATTCCTTCTTGTTGTGTAAACCACTTAGCAACTATACGAGCCTTGTATCTTTCGATACTACCATCAACTTTTTACTTTATTTTGAGAATTCACTTATTCCCAATTGATTTGTGTCCTTCAGGTAGATGAACTAGTTTCCAAATATGGTTCGATCTCATAAAAGCCATTACTTCTTCCATTGCCTTAATCCATTTATCTTTTGCTGGGCATTCTTGTGGGACAATTAAAAAATCATCGACATGGAACATTTTTCCTTTTAGATTTTTTTGTAATTCCGATTCTTGATAAACATGTCTCATATATTCATCATAATTTGGAATGCTCCTACTAGAATTAAGCTCTACACTCCCACTCAAATAAAGATCATAAATATCCATACTTTCACTGAAGCTAAGCATGCTCATCCTCCCACTAGAGTTAGGCATGCTTATCCTCCCACTGGAGAATAGATCCCAAACATTCGGATCGTTGAGAAGAGAGTCTTGTCCTTCTTCTTTAATTTTTCTCCCACTCGGATGAAGAGATCCGGTTAGTTCATCTTTTTGAGTTTCATAAAAATAAAGTCTCAACTTACTTCACCCAATTTAGGAAACTCATTTTCCAAAAATATGATGTCTCGTGATTTAAATTTTATTACCGAGCCATTTGCTTGTTCACCCATAAATACGTATCCTTTTAATACATCAGAATATCACACAAAGATACTATTTTTAACCTCATGGTCCGTATTTACCAAATTTATTTGAGGTATTATGGATATAAGCAACATAATCCTAAGGTCATCAATGTCTCAGGTCGAATTACCGATTAGTCCATAACTCATAAGAAGTGGAAACAACAAATTTGGAGGGCACACAGTTTAGAATACCATTTTATTATAGAGTTCGAGGAATAGACAATTGATGTCCACTCTCTTTTCATCACATAAATCTTTAAATTCATCAGAAAGATATCCTTGACCACAGTCGGTTCTTAAAGTTTTAATTTTCTGATCTAGTTGATTCTCAACAAGATTTATAAAAGTTTTAAAGCAACTCAATGCTTCAGAATTGTAAGAAATCAAATGGACATGACCACCTAATATAGTCATCTATATTAGTGATGAATAATAATAGGCCACATGCCTTGCCCTAATATTCATTAAATCATAGACATCTAAATGGATCAATTGCAATGGAGTTTTGGTTCTAGTTCCCTTTTTCTGAACGATTTCTTTGCTAGTTTTCTTTTCGGGCAATGCTCATAGGTAGGTAATTCAAGCTTTTCCAAATCACCTATCAATTTCGCTTTGGCTAACTGACTCATTCAGTCTTGGCCAATGTAATATTATCTAACATGCCATAATTTCACATTATGCTCATAACAATGTGAAACAAAAGAAGAAATTAACGAAAAACTAGTAGTATTCAATAATCAAGATCAATATCCATAATAATGAAAATGTTCAAAATAAAACCAGAATCACATTAAGAATCATCTAAGCATAAGAATGCGCTGTTATCCTTAAATGTAAATGAAACCTAATTTCATTAAAGAAAAAATAAAAACTAACCAGACAAAAGAATCTTGATTTTTTTTTTGTCAAAAGGTCCATTACTTCTGGATCTATTGGGATACATTGAAGTCTCTTGCACAATGATCCTTTTATTGGCAGTTAAAGAAGTATTTCACTCTTGAAATATTTATCCTTTTATTATCTTTAGACCTTATATAATTCTATTTTATCTTTTGCCTTTTAGACTCTCGAGCCTTTTCTTTACCCTTACCATTGAAGCTTCTATTCTTGTTCTAGTTAGAACTCATTCTACTAGAATAGAACTGTATTATGTGCACTACGACATTGATCTTAATCACCACCATACAGTCCTTTTCAAGCTGAAAATGACAAGCGACATTCCTAAATGTCTTAATCTTGTCCATATGAGTTAGTTGCATCTTTATATGCTCCCAACTCTAGGATAAAAAATGAATAATAACTTGGACCTGTTGCTCATTGATCATCTTATGATCAGGTTCACTAAGCTTACATATCATCTTATTCATCTCTCTTAGATGTTCCCGTATTATATGATCAGACTCTTTTGATTAGTATAAAAATTTGATCACTAATGATCGAAACTGGGTTAAAAATGTATCCTCAAATTTTTCTGCAAAGCGATCTGCAAATCCATTATATTTTGACACGTGCGAAATTTTCTTAGCGATATCATCATCCATTTGCACTTAGCAATATGGTACGAGCAGTGGAACATCTTTTTTTCATGCCACATAGGCATCTCGGTCCCACTTTTTCTAGACTATGGTGCCATGTTTAGATTCAATTATAATCAAACTTAAGGTTTCTAAAAACTCTTGTTCTTCAAGCACATATGGGATGTACATATTTCATTTGGATCATCTGATCACTAATGGAGTAATTGTTGCACAATATTAAGGAGATCAAGCAATATATGCTATTTACTATGCATCTAAAAAATTAACCTAATAAAGATGTCTATTAGGCCCAAATTCGAAAATGTTACTTAAAGTTTCTAATTACCCTCTAAGTTCTAATGTCTAACCTTACCGGTTAAAATTTCATGCATAGTAAATGTCGATTATTGGGCATTAAGTTCTTAAACTTAATTCAGGATATTATACATAGGATAATCTAAGTCTTAACTCAATTATCATGCAATCATTTTACTCATAAAATATTGCTAAGTAATTAACAATAAAATAAATACATTCATAATAAATGCTAAATGCCAATAAAATATCCAAAAAATAAATAAACTCATTTATTTAATCAATAATTAAATATCCATCAATCTCAAAGAGAAGACATTTAAAATAAGATAAAAATACACTTATATTTAATATAGTAATAGGAAACATAAATCCTAACCACAAATTTGTTAACCATTAATAACTTGACACTCATGTCAATAACTCAAGGAACCTAGAATGTGATAAAATTAGTCTCGTTACTGGAAATAATTTCTCGACCCTTTCGAACAAATCGAGAGGTATGCCATAAAATCGATGATGAAGCCATGGATGATACACACAATGTTTGCTTCTGAGCACCATCTCAGATTTAATATTGCTTCTCAACACTCCTCTTTTGGTCACCAAATACAAAAACTGGATAATAGTTTTCTTATAAAATCCATTTTTCTTGAACCAGACATCAACCAACTAGTTTTTCATATCTGGATGGCGATAAAAAGAGTCTTTCATCACCTTAAACAAGGTCCTGTCATCACATTCTTGGTCCAGGTCATCAGTCCAAATGTACTCTTGCATCTTTTCATGCATACACAGAATATGATGCACTATTACATCAATATCATCAACTTGAACTTTCTTATGCATCCTTATTTTGCAAACCATTTTCACTTTTGCTTCGGTTTCTCCAACTTCTTAAGGAATTTTTGGACATCTAGGAGTCCTTATCTTTACCATTTCTGTTACACATAACAAAAAATTAAATAGTAAGTATACTCATGCACAAATATGTATGATTGAAACTTATTTCAATCCAAAAGATAAAGACAAACTGTTACTCATAACAGAATATAAATAGTCAGTACACTCATGTACAAATATTCATATGATTGAAACTCATTTCAATCAATAAAAAAAGAGATATTTACAAAATATAATTTTCAAACAAATTTGAAAATTTAAAAAGACAGGAAAAATAATTTTCTCATTTTTTATCAATTTTAAAATAATTTTTATAGGAATAAAATCCAAAAATTATTTTCTGGTCCTCAAAAACTTTTCAAAAAATGACTAAAAAATCAGAAAAATTGAGCAATTCAAATTAAAAAAATTTGAGCTAATTTGGAGGTCGGAGGAAGTTGCACGCGCCAATATGCACCGACGAGGGTAGGCCTCACGCCCCACACGCACGATAGATGCACCATGTGCCATCGAGGCACTCTACCATGTGGCGCGACCTGACTGGACCATATGGCATTGACTAGCATGACCCCACTGCCATGTGGTAGTTACAATCTGATCCATATGGATGCCACGTGGCGCCAAATGGATTGACAAAATTGACACGTGTTATGACCACGGCCCACATGTCGACACGTGGCATGACTCAACAAGCCATGTGTCAACACCAACAAGCCATATGTCAGCACCGCAGGCTACCACGTGGCAGAACCCCCTTTCTGCCACGTGTCATCCCATAGGCTGCCACATGTCGTCATGTGGTTGGTCCATGTGGTACCACATGACATCATGTGAACCCCTATTGACATGTCAGCTGACACATAACACTTCACCATAAGGCCATGTGTCGCTTCTCCATTGGACCACGTGGCTGAGTGACGTTTCACCCAGCGCACGCGGCCTAACACGTGTTGGAGACGCATCCAGCACACTGGTGGCACGTGCAAGCCATACACCGCCTTTCCAGTGGTTTCAGGCCCCCGAATTTTTTTTAGGGTGGGATTTTCGAGATCCCTGAGTCTAATGATGTGGTCAAAAATAAAAAATTTCACACGAGATTTTAAGTACGGATTTTTAATTAATTTTTTTTATGTACAAATACACAAAAAAATATACAGATAAAAAAATATACATACATACAAATAGAGTATCAATATGCAGATCATATCAGCCTATTAACATGTCTGAATTTTCACAAAAAATCAGATCTACATAATAGACATACTGGAACGCAAAAATATGGGCTATGATACCAATGAAAGAAATATATATTACGATATATTGCGAGAAGTAGACATAAATACCTCTCGAAGCTCAAATCGTTGAAGCGAAAGCAGAAATTGATTGTTTCACGTTACCGGCAAAGCTTATCATCCACGTGTCACGAACTAGGGGATGAAAGCATAGATCCACGAACTAAAAACCCCTTAGACAAAGAAAATATACGAGGAGACAAACCGACAGAATTTCAGTATCTCTAATTTTCTCTCCTCCCCCCAAATGAAGAAACTAAGCTTTTATATAAGGCTCCAATTAAGAAATACTTAATTTCCTTAATAATGATGAATTAAATTGATAATATTAATGAGAACATAATAAATATGACAATTACGAAATTAATATGTAACTGTCCATATTAATGAACACATAAATGGTAGATTCCCTAATTAAGGGAAAAACTAATATAAAACTAATTCCATATAAATTATTTTCTGTTTCAATATTATCTCTATTATATCGAAATCAATGTATCTTCTTGTGAGTTATGAACGTATCCCAAACTCTTTATCCCTGTTTAACGTAAAAAAATAGTAATTTTGACTTAGCGGGTATTCGAATGATTAGTCCACCAGTTAGTAATTTTGATTAATCAATTCACTAATCAGTTTTTAAAGATCAACCTAATCATTAACCTCTCCTAACCAAACAATTCTTAATTTTAAAGTCTGCACAATGTTTATTGTAAGGGACTTTTTTAAAAATTGTGTGTTTGTAAAAGTCAATTTAGAAAATGGTGTGTTTCTAAAATTATTTGAAAAATAGGGGCTAGATTGCTCAATTCTGCAATGAAGGACTACGAAATTAGAATGATGGGATCCACAGGTAGAGTGAAGGAGGGATTTTCATGAAATTTCAAATTTTGATGGGATCTGCCTGTTCAATGCCGCAACACAGTACTGCAGAAATGGGTTTGTTAAGTTTATTTTAAATATAAGCAAGTAAGAATATATGTAAGTGAAATTTTTATGTGCATGTATATTTATATAATTGTTTAATTATATAGAAAGTATTAATACGAAATTTATTGTAAAGTTATCAAAATAATATGTTGATATATTGGTTTAATGTATTGTTGTTGAATTGTAGATTTTATTTATTATAAATTTCGGTGTCTTGAAAAATATTAAGGCATGTTCTAAATTGTAATTTTTTCAAATTTCAATATGAACATGTAATTTTTTAGCATTAATTTTTGTATGGTTAATTAAAGAATCAAAATTTAACAGCACTGTTAAATTTTGATTCTTTAATTAACCATACAAAAATTAATGATAAAAAGTTGTATATTCATATTAAAATTTGAAAAAAAATATAATTGAAAACGTACTTTAATATTTTTCAAGATATCGAAATTTATAATAAATAAAATCTACAATTTAACAACATATTAAATCAATATATCAACATATTATTTTGATAACTTTATAAAAAAAAATTTCTTATTAACACTTTTTAAATAATTAAACAATTATATAAATATACATGCACATAAAATTTCAATTATATATATTTTTACTTGCTTATATTTAAAATAAAATTAATAAATTCATTTCTGTAGAATGTGTTGCGGCATTGGACAAACGAATCCCACCACAATTTGAAATTTCATAAAATTCCCCTCTTCACTTAATTTATAGACTTACCATTCTAATTCTGCAGTCCTTTGTTGCGAAAAGCAACTTCACCCCTACTTTTCAAATCCTTTAAAAAATATGTCATTTTCCAAATTTAACTCCACAAACACACCATTTAAAAGGGAAAAAAAAAAAGTCCCTGTTGCCGAGCATGGGGATTGGAAAGCAAAGCATGAAATAAACAGTAAATACAGAAACAGAGACAGAAGTGGAAAGCAGTAAAATGTTGTCAGAAAATAATGAGGTGCGTTGGCAAAGTTTTGTCGGGTTGTGTAAGGAGAGGAGGTTATGATTCCATGGCTATCGTGAGATTTATGTATATATATCGACCAGACTTTGCTCAATTCTTCTCTCCATCAAATTCTAAATTCGCTCTTTCAACAAATTCAAGAGCCATACTCCATAACTGTTTCCAGCTCTTCTTCTTATCTTCTCCATCAAATCATCCATTACTTTATTCTCAAGTATATCCCCCCCCCCCCCTCTCTCTCTCTCTCTCTTAATCATTTGCTACTTTTCTTCTTCTTCGTCCCCTTTTTTTAATTATAATTTTGATTTTTTATAATTATCCACTTGAATGTTTATATATACTTGTTGAATTTGCTTTGAACTTCAATTATCTTGTTTTGCTAATTTTTTTTTGTCTCATTTCTTCTTGCTTCATTATAAGTGGGTTCTTTGGTTTGGGCCTCGTTCATTCTAATTTTGGAAAGTTCCTATATTGCTTTTCTTGGTTAGTCTTTCTCTTGAAATTTGATGTGGGTTTTTGTTTTTCGAGGTGGGGTTTTGTTTAAAGTGAAAAGGATTTCTGCTTTCTTTGTGAGGAGCATTAACTATAACTTGCTTTAGTGCTGTTCCCTTTTTTTTTATAATTTTTTTTCTTTTGTTTTCCTTCGACCATTTTTTCAGTATTTGTGGAGGAAGTGATGGAGAATCATCTTTTCAGTGTGTTGAATTCAGTTCTGATTTGTATTACTGTTAACTATAAAGTATTTATTTAGGGGTAGATAGCCAGCAACTTTGAATTATTGTCTTGTTTTGAAGTAAAGCTGCTTCAAGTTCCAATTTTTGGCGTAATAGCTTGAGGTTAATGCACTTCTTATATCTCTATGGTTTCTCTATTCCTTTTTCGGTCAATTTTTTATATGATGCTAGATGTTAGTATGTTTTGATTTCCCCTTAATCTTCTTCTTGGGTTCTTAGCTGGTTTTAAATGTATGCTGAGGCTTTCCAATTAGGCAGGATATTCTCAGTTTCTGATTGATTTGCTATGTGATGGAAAAAGGGCATTGGCTTGTGTTGCTACTATGGATCACTTGGGCTTGTTGCTTCTTTTAAGCATGATCTCCCTCAAGATCCTTGTGATTTCACTGTATCTTAATTGCAAGCTTTATTATGGTTATTGTTCTAAGTTTGTATGGGTGCTTGTTAATAAAATTATGAATTAAAAGCAAAATAACTTTTGGAAGAGTACTTGCGTTATTGTAGTGTTCAGCATGGAGGCCGATATGAAAAGTTGTTCCTTAGATATCTTTGTGACTTGAAATTTGCCTATGTCTGCAACACAAGCCTTGGCTCCAAATTGCCCCCCAAAGGGTTAAGATTGACGTGGAGTTAATCCCATCTTTGTTAAAATGTTTTGTGGTAGTTTTGGATCTAGCACTTAGGATTTGATATATGCGTTTCAGGAATTTGAAGTTAGCTGAAGTTTCGAGGATAAGAAAGTTCAGTCATGAGTCAACCTAAAATTAAGCGCAGAGTAGGCAAATATGAAATAGGGAGAACAATTGGGGAGGGAGCATTTGCTAAAGTGAAGTTTGCGAGGAATTCTGATACAGGAGAGGCTGTTGCTCTGAAGATTCTTGACAAAGAGAAGGTTCTTAAACACAAGATGGCCGAACAGGTCTGGTTAGTTTTTCTTTTTTCCTACAGTTAAATGATTCTATCTCGCAACTTAACGTTTCTTCACGTCTTTTCCTATATATTGCATCAGGCTTCTTATGTTTCTTATCTTCATTTACAGATAAAACGAGAGATAGCAACAATGAAGCTTATAAAGCATCCAAATGTTGTCCAGTTGTACGAGGTCTCTCTCTTTCTCCCCCCACCCCAACCACTTCTTGTCTATCTTTTTTCTGGTTTTTGGTCTTTAAATTATGATGCAAAATTGCACTAGGTATGTTATTTAAATTATATCTTTTAAATCCAAGCATATTTTTTATTTTCTACATCTTTATGTGCCATATGCATAACCTCAAACTTTCTGGTTCTTTTCATGCTTGCATTTTGATAGAAATATAGATAGTAGTTTTATTAAAATATTCATCATTCGTATTTTCCATTAAATGAAATTTAGCATCTCTTTGTGGAATGGAGGAAGGAAGCTTGACCTGAATATAGTGATTTAGTAGAGCAGGCTTTGGAGACCTGATATCTTTTGCTCATATTGCCCAGTATATAGGATTGTGTTTTGAATGTAATTAGCCATTTTGATTTGCAGTTTGAATTAAATCACAATTTGTGTTATTCAGTATGCCATTAGGCCTTTGTACTGCCATGTGTTTTGCAAATAACTGTTGTTGAATTATCCAAACTTAGCAGTTTAAAGAACCTGAACAAAGATTTAAGATTCATCTGAATAATTTTCTTTTACAGGTAATGGGAAGCAAGACGAAGATATTTATTGTCTTGGAGTTTGCTACTGGTGGAGAGCTTTTTGACAAAATTGTATGTTAGTGTATTTCAATTGTTTTTTCATCTAGAAGATTCCTTGCCTTACATTTTTAGTCAGCCAGATATTCTTGATAGTTTTGAAAATTTACCTGTTTGATGTCATTATGGCTACTTGAAATATGCCATTTGATCTTTAAGGCATTTCTGCTTGTTGCCTATTAATTGCAGAGACTATCCAGCCCTGATTAGCCATGATACTTGGTTGTGAATAAATTAATTCTTTATTGGTAGAAACCATCTTTTGAAATGGTCTAATTTCTTTTTTATTTAATCTTTATGTTTTTCTTTTTGAGTCTTAGAATACTTGCTAAATATGTCTTCACTGGTGATTTGTATTCAAAAGGTAAACCATGGACGAATGAGAGAAGATGAAGCTCGAAGATACTTTCAACAGCTTATTAATGCAGTTGATTACTGTCACAGTAGGGGTGTCTACCACAGGGATCTGAAGGTATAACTTCTCTGTACTTTAAACATTTAAATAGTAGATTTGTTTCTTTTATCGCAGACACCTTGGACTGGTAAATATGTTGTCCTCATGAATAAATTTGGTCCCTTCTTGTTTTTTGCTGCAGCCAGAAAATTTGCTATTGGATGCTTCAGGAAGCCTCAAAGTTTCTGATTTTGGATTGAGTGCATTGTCCCAACAAGTGAGGGTAATTATATCAATTTGCATGTCTTATCTAAAGCCATGCTTAATATCATTTTCCCAGCCAAGCCATAACATAAATACAACCAATTTCGGTAGTTGAATGGGCTTATTGAGTAAGATTGGTTATCATGAAGATTATTAGCAATAAAAGATGCTTTTTGTTTGTCTCAAATAGAAGCCTAGCCGTAAAAGAGACGATCAATAAGATATTCTTCTGCAAAACTGCCTCCACAGTCCCATGACCCATATAGGGCTGGTCTTAAAATTGTGTTGTGTAAATTTATGCATTTTCAAATGCATTGTTTTTTACTCCTTTTCTCACACACACTCTCTCTCTCTCTCTCTCTCCCAATATTTATCATCATACATTAGGTTTCTTTCACTGCGATTGGAGACACTGAGTCACTGACTAACTTGAATAATGAGTAGGAAATACTGCTGCATCTCCCTGTGGGAGTTCCTTGGCAATTTATTTTCCATTAGCCTAATAACATGCCAGCTAAAATCTTTCAGATAAGTGGGTTAAATATGAGGCTGTAAATGGTGTTGGAGTCAAGGTCAGTCTTAGTAGTAGTCGTGCACTTTTTAAAAGGAATGAGCATAATCTAGTTAATAGTAAAAAGAGGCCAAAGTAAGTCAAATTTCTGGGGTGGAGTTTGTATCCATTTATGTATGAGCTTATAATGGGTAAATTGGAGCCCATTCTACTTTTAAACAGAGTAACATTTGGTATGTTCTCTAAACTCGCACTTGCTGGATATTAGAGGCCATTTTTCTTACTCCTAAGTTTATTTGGCAGGACGATGGCCTTCTTCATACTACTTGTGGAACTCCAAATTACGTAGCTCCAGAGGTTTGCACAGCTGTGTTTATGCCAAAAGTTTTTCTGGAGTCCTTATCACATTCTGACCCTTGGCCTTGATGTTCAGGTCCTTAATGATAGAGGTTATGATGGGGCAACTGCTGACTTGTGGTCATGTGGAGTCATTCTCTTTGTACTGCTTGCAGGGTATTTGCCTTTTGATGACTCTAATCTTATGAACCTGTATAAAAAAGTGAGCATTTTACATATTTCTGGACAATTAATCTTTTATAGTTCGATGCCCTCTGGTTTTCACTTGTCCATTCCCCATATACAGATTTCAGCAGCTGAGTTTACTTGCCCCCCTTGGCTTTCTTTTGGTGCTATGAAATTAATTACCAGAATTTTGGATCCCAACCCTATGACTGTAAGTTATTGTTATTTAACAATTAATATCATTTTTAGCATTCTTGAATTGGCTTTGATGATTATAATGGATCTCTCACACTTAGAGAATGTACTAACAAGCAAGGGAGCTAGGTTGATTCATATAACTTGTAGTTGACAGGTTTAGCACTCTCAAAAGTAACAGAAATTTATTCTGTATTGTCTCTATGTGGTATTAATGGAATTGAAATGCTAAATTGACATCCACCGTCTGACAGCTAGCCAACAGTTTAAACTCACACCCACAGCCCTCACTTCAACTAATATGTAGGCTAATAGAATGCCAGATGGCTAATATGAGTCATTTGAATTTGTTATTTTGACCTTCATCTATCACAAGCCTCCATTTCTCCCACTTTCATAACATACATGTTCAGGTTCTGGGCATTTATATTTTGCACAGACGAAACTATTATGATCCTTACCTGGTTAAACTGGCATCCAAGTGATTGTGTTCTGCCAATGTGATAGCTTCATGCTACACAAAATAACCAATTATTACAATTTTATATTGCCTTCGCAGTTGTAAATTTAATAATGTCTCAGCTTTCTTCTTTATGCTTTTTCCCATTTGGTTTATCTCTGATTTGTTATTTCTTTTTACACTAGCGCATCACTATACCCGAAATCTTGGAAGATGAATGGTTTAAGAAAGGATATAAGCCCCCTGTGTTTGAGGAGAAAGAAAACACCAACTTGGATGATGTTGAAGCTGTTTTTAAGGACTCAGAAGTGAGTGTCATAAGTTGTGGTAGAGGTTGAATAATTTGCTGCAATTTTTTTTTGGCTCTCTGATGATAGTGTTCTTTTGAAGACTGTTTCATTGGCACTGGTACAGGAACACCATGTAACAGAGAAAAAGGAAGAACAGCCGACGGCTATGAATGCATTTGAGTTAATTTCAATGTCAAAAGGACTAAATCTTGAGAACTTGTTTGATGCTGAACAGGTTTGCACTTTAAAAAGAAATTCTTCATTTTTTACATTCAAGAATCATTGATCCTCTATGTTTGTTTACTTATTCATGCATGCACATTTACATTAACACAAAGGGTAGGATAACAGTACATCTTCAAGATTGATTCTGCCTTTTTGAGTCTGTACGTGCATGCACATTATGGTTCATGATTGATTTATATATTTTCTCTTTTTGGATTGCTTAAGCTACAAATTGAATCTTGAGTTATTATAAAATCATATTTTGTGGTAATGGGGTTGGCTTCAGGGCTTTAAGAGGGAAACAAGGTTCACATCAAGATGCCCTGCCAATGAGATAATCCATAAGATCGAGGAAGCTGCAAAGCCTCTGGGCTTCGATGTTCACAAGAAAAACTACAAGGTGAACAAATTTTAAACAGTAAACTATATTTTTGTCTGGCTTTAAGTACGGGTCTTTAATGCATATTCATTGTTGTTCTCAGATGAGGCTTGAAAATATGAAAGCTGGGAGAAAGGGAAACCTTAATGTTGCCACTGAGGTGAGTGAAATAAAAGAACTTGTGGTTAAGGTTCAGTCAGTATTCATTTTGTATTCATTCTGCATTTTCCTACTTCTTCATTAGATATTTCAAGTAGCACCTTCTCTACATATGGTTGAAGTGCGCAAAGCTAAAGGAGACACTTTGGAATTCCATAAGGTACCCTTTCTCTTGTTTTGAATTTCTTTTTGAGACTTGGTAAGGGTCTTGCTTCTGGCTGTTAAGAATTGCTTTTCTCCAATTTCTGCTAAAAAAAGCGAGAAAAGAGTGGTCAAGAACCACTTAATACTATATCTGTGATCACCATATAAATACCGCTAGAAAACCCTTCCTTAAAAGGATTGGCATTAGGTTTGACACTTTGTAAAATGTGGATGTTGAGTGGAAATGTTTTATTGGGATTATTAGGGCATGGTGATTGGGGTTTGGGGAAGACTAGCCATGGCTTGCCAAACATACAGAACATTCCATTATGAAATGTTTACTCGTGATAAAGTAAGATGTTATGGACTTACGGAAGGTACCAAAAGAGTGGCGACTTTGAGCCTTCAGTGGGTGAGGGTAGGCAATTCCAAATCTATTGTCACTAAAATTTTGTTCATTTATCATCAACAGAATCTGAAGTTTATGCAGCGGCCTGTTTTTAAACTTCTCATGAGAGAATTTTGCATTCCTAAAAGCTTTGTAGTTTCAATGTGTCATATTAGAACTACTATATAGCTGAGGTATCATTGCAATGCTTGTGCCTCCCTCCTAACTAGCTCTTGAAATAGATCTTTTCATCACCGGAATGGTTATGGATTAAGCACTTTAACGTTTGATGCTTGGTGCTAGGTGTGCTTTTCATGAGTCATCTTTGGTAAAATATCCATCGAGAAAACTGACTGATTACTTATGCCAATTGGGTGGTTCATGTACATCCTTGTTATAATGGCTTGGGGAAAGAATTACTCAAGCCTGCATCTAAATCAATACTATGTTTACATTATGAATCGCTCCCTTGTTACATTATCAAGAGGAATCTGAAGCATACTAATATTTAATCTCCTAGTTTTCCCCTCCATTTTTTTTTTCACAATTTGAAATTTCAAAACAACGATAGCTGAACTTTTGTCTTTCTGCAGTTCTATAAAAACCTTTCTACGTGCCTTGACGATGTTGTGTGGAAAACGGAATAGGACATGAAAGAAGTTAAGTGAGAAGAGGCCGTTTTGAAGTTGTGATGGCTGTCATCTTGTCGTTCCTGCTGCTTTTGCCAAATGTATCATACTTGTTCTATATCTTCATTCTTTACCACCCTTTTTTACTTTAGACCATTTCCAATTCTGTAGAATTAGTCTCATGAAAATCATCAATTGTTTTCCATTGCTGTTATTGTTGGAAAGCATGGAAAAATTTTCTTAGGCTTGTTTTTCTTCTTTTTTATTTTTTTTTTAAGCTTTCTTTTCCTTGTCTTCAACTGGATGATGTGAATAACAAGAGATTTGGCAACAAGTTTTTGTATATGTTGCAGTTTTTTGTTATCTATTCTGCTGCTTTTCTTGGCAATTATACCCAGATTTTTTTTTTTGGCTTTCATTTTGTGTTCTTTTATTGATGATTTAGTGCTTACAGGGCAAAACAACTCAGAAGGTTTTGCTTTCAATATCTGTTAATGAAAGTCCTTATTTTTTTTTTAATATAAAAGACTGAGTCATTTTTTTGGGGGATAAAGTTCATTTTTTGCCATTAAACTTTTTAAACCGTTTAAAAAATGTTATTAAATTTTTTTTGAGTTGTTTTTACTATTAAATTTTCAAAAGAAGATAAATTTTGCCACTACATTTTTTAAATTATGTAATTTTTGGAATGGATCTATCTATATAAATATATTTTATTATTAAATGTAAAACACGTGTCATTATGTGATTGGTTTCAGTACGAGATAATGACATTTTTTTTGAAAGTTTAATGGTAAAAGTAACTAAAAAATATTTAGTAATATTTTCTAATCGGTTTGAGAAGTTAAGTAAAGCTTATTATGAAAAGATTGAAGTGTTATATAAGATTTTTATGGAATCAGATGAATTCAGTTAGTTTAATTTGGTTATTTGGATAATTAATTTGGAGTAAAATGGAATCAGATTATTTGGTTAATTCAATTTGATTATTCAATTAATTAATTCAATTTTAATTAATAAAATATGCAAATTTCAGTCATGCGAATTTTGTTATAATTGAAAATTTCGATTTAATTTCAAGAAATTAAAAATTTTAAAATAATATAGTTTTTTATCTAACAAAATCCTTTAAATTGCTAATTTATTAGATTTCAATTAGTAATATGCTATCAGTTTGGTTCGGGTTTATATTATATATATAGAGAGAGTGTAAAGTGGAAGGCGTTTGGCGTGGTTTCAATAGACTCATGTTTGAGATAATTATTTACTTCCTCCGTGCGGATAGTTTTTTCTATTTTTTTTTTTTCATCTTAAATATTTTTTTTCGAAATATAAAAATAATTTTACATATATGTTCTTATTTATTATACATTTTATTAAACATTTTTTATTTTATTATTCTTTACTTTTAATTAAAGTTAAATGAAATTTTTGAAAATATATAATGATATTTTTGTCAATAATTATAATATTGATAACAAGGCTTACCTAACAGTTCGGATCACTTAATAGTCAAGTCAGCCTAGTCCATTAGCTCGGTCAGGATCGCCCCCAGCAAAGTGTTTGGTCATGCCCAACACTGAAGATTTCATCCGACGGTATCCAGAATCTAAAATAGTCCTGAATTATCAGAAAAGATAGCTTTTTCCTTATTCTCTGCTCCATATTAGGAAGAGATGAGGGCTATCTTATTCAAGGAAGGTAAGAGTTTTTCATAAGGAGGGAGAGATGAGGGCTATCTTATTCAAGGAAGGTAAGAGTTTTTCATAAGGAGGGATTCTACTTCCAGCTTCTTGAATATGCCGGCTCAAGTATGAAGATTAATCTTTTCTGGTTATTCTCTCTATTATCCAGTGTTATTAAAATCGGATCGGACCAATCAATTTAACCGCAAACATGCAGTTGATCTGATTGGTTTAATATATAAAAATCGGATTGGTTAAAAATCGTAATAAACTGACCAAAAAATAGAATAAATTGGCCTGAAACCGGATATAACCGGGTGGAACAAGAAAAACCAAAATTTCTCCAAAATATCTACACAACATTGTTTTTTGTTAAAAAAAAATAAAATATAAATATAAATACAAAATAATTGAAATTTAGATAATTTTAATGAATTTTAATGAATAAAATAAAAAATATTATTTATAATTGATAATTTTTTTGAATATTTGTAATTTTTTACTATATTCATCTTAAATATTTGTTATAAATATTGAATAACTTGAAAATATTGTTTTATGATTCATGTTTGATGATAAATGTGTTTTTCTAAAGTATTTTTTATATAGTTATATTCTCATAATATTTATAAAAAATTTTAAAAATAATATTATTTTGAAAAAAAGTAAAAAATTCGGTTAAACTCCATCGAACCGGTCGAGCGGTTCTTTATTTGATCCGGTTTTAATAACATTATTATCATCAAAATTACTGACTTGATTGTCGGAGTTTCATTTATTGAAAAACTTCGGTCAACTTTTGTGTTTTTCAAGTGACTCGCTATATTGGATCACCTACATTTCTTGCGTAGTCATCAAATATTTTTTATAAAATTGAGATATTTTAATTATTTTTTTAATTCTCTTAAAAATAGAAAGTTATATTTTAAAGTAGGACGAGAGTAGTATTTTTTTCTCATTTATTTTACAATTAATAATTTTATCATCAGTCCATTAATTAAGTATTACTTATTAAATTAAATATTTAAATTGAAAATATTTTGTGCAATATTATTTTAAGACATTGAGTTATGATAAACTAGACCATATTTATATTCTAATTGCATTTTCCACGTGGAGTCTGCAAATTTATAGTCCGTACTCCATACTATCTTTACATTTTATTCTAAAATCAATGAGATCTGTGCACTATAAATGGTTATTAAAGTTTATATTATAAACTAACTAAATTTTGATTGAATATTTAAATAGTTTTTTTTGAATTAGAATATTTAAATAATTAAATACTATCATATGATTTACTAAATTTATTATAAATATAATTGTAATTTCAGCTTCGTTTAATTCTCTTTAGTTGGATTATAACCAAAAATCAGATTTTACTTACCTTTAACATTAATTAAATATAAAATTAATACTCTTAATCTTTTTGTAAAAAGACAAAATAAATTTACCTGAAAAAAAAAAGAAGAATAAAATATTAATAGCTTATTTTATTTTATTATATTTATTTACCGCGGCCAATGAGAGAAAAACTGAAAGGCAGAGGGAGAGACGGAGACGGTTGACATTAGTCGACGAAGAAGAGAAAGATCAAAGAAGAGAGAAGCAATATTTAGCAGCAGCTGATCTTCATCTTCTTCCTCTGTAATTCCCCATTTCAGTTCTTCTCTAGGTTTACCACATCTCTCCAATCCTATTAAGCTCTTGCTAACTTTGAATTCAAATCTGTTTGGTTTGTGCTGAACCTTCTTTCATGCCTCACGATTTCACCCAAGGATCATGGTAAAGATTTCTTATTTTCTAGAAATTTTTCAATTTTATCTAGATTATTTACCAAATCATCCCGTTTTGTCTTTGTTTCAGAATTTCCTAGTAGGAGCTTTTAAGCCGCCATGTAATGTTTCTGTTATTTTCGCCGATGGAAGAAGTCGCAAGCAGGTCACATGAATACAAACTTTCACTCTTTGCTATTAGATTTTTATTTTTATTTTTATTTTTTATACATTACTTCTGAATTTTGTGTCTTCAAACATTGGGGATGTTGTGATTTGCAGAGTGATAGAGCATAGAGCATTGTGTCTTCGAGATTTGAGGTTTAGGTTATATATCATTATATTGTGCCCATGGACAAGTTTTTATTTACTCGTTATTTTTTCCAGGACTACTTTAAAAGGAATGTGGAAGAGGGGTCGTGATTTTGAATTCATAACTATGGAATTCTAGCAGCATTTGGAAAAATTACATCAAAGCTATCTTTTCTTCCCTGAATTGGCTAGGATATGAAAACACAGTTTCATGTTTTCAAAATTCAGTTGTCTATTATCATTTTCCTACAATTGAAGAAAAGTTGTTAGTGTTTGCAATTAAGTTGTATGTAACAATATAACCCCTTTTCTATATTGGAACATCAAACCCATAATAGAGATCAGTTCAGCTGGATAGAGGTTTCTAAGTTTCAACCTACCACATTTTAGGTAATCTGCTATATTGGGTGGGGTTTGTGATCGACATGGCTGGGTGCTTGCTATGCTATTAGATCTAACACCTGCTACTGTGAATTTTCTGCCAAGATTTGACGAGTTTTATTCAATGTGACAACAATTCCTAAAGTAGAACTTCCACTTCTAATTAGAAATTGTTTGAAAAAAATCTCATTCGATCTTTTGCTTACTATTTGTGTGGATCTTTTTAGGTTCCACTTAAGAAAGAAAATGGTCAGACAGTAATGGTTCCTCTCTTTCAAAGTCAAGAAAACATTGTGGGAGAGGTATGTTTTGGCATTTTGGATTATTAAAAGTGTTTCTGTTCAATGGCCTGACTAATACTATAAAATTGAAAGTTGACATTGTTTTATTCAGGTTGTGATAGAACCAATGCTTGGAAAGAAGGTTGAACATAATGGTGTAAAAATTGAGCTTCTTGGTCAGATAGGTGCATTGAATTTTCTTGAAATTCTATTTTTCTGTTCTCATATTTTTTATATGATTTTTATTTTTGTTCTTTTTTATTAGAGAAGACGATAGAGATAGAGAAACAGTAAAATGGAGAAAAGGTTTCCTCCGTTAAAAAAAGAAAGAAAAAAACATAAGTGAAAGCATAAAAAACAAAAGTTATTGTCGTTCTTGTTGTCTATCTGCAAGAGAATACAAAGCTGAACACTGTTGAAAGCTATGAACACTATTGTATGTATAGGTAATTGCAGAGGGGAATAGCATGTTCGTGGGCCTATTCAATATGCTCCAACCAAGGGTTTTATCAAACCACAAATGTTGTACAGTTCAAGTTTCCCTTGCATTTCTACCCAAAGGAACTAAAGTTAATCCATCAAAAAACTGTCCTATCAATGGTAACTTGCTGCTTGCTATTAATGGCAAAAGAATGTTGGGTATCTCATGCAATAATAATTCCAAACAAATGCCTGTGGTTTCTTCCATCATTAAAGGCTTATATAATTGCATATGATGATTGCGGGCTTTCAGTTCTCCATATCTAATCATATAAATACTGGTAAGTTTAATAAGTATTGCCTATGAAACAAAAGCCTTCACCTTCATAACTTTGTGTTAGAAGGCAAATCACTTTTATCAAAAGAATTCAATTGAATTTATTTTGTGATAGATTAATGTGTTTGGAATAAATTTTAGTCATAGAATTCATTAAAATTTCTATTGCTTAGAATAATTTACAAGTGAAATTAGTGTCTTTAATTTCCTTTTTTGCCGCCCTCTATAGTAACTAAATTATTTGAAATGGGCGTACTTTTGGAAGCTTGATTGATAGCCTCATTAAGTGAATTGAGCCCTTCTGAAATCATGGAAGGTGGATCTTCCCTTATACACCATGGAGCAAGGACATAGCTAGGAATTTGGTTCATTAGAATTTTATGTATAAATATTTTGATTGGGTTTCATATTTTAGTGGAATCAAAATATTTTAACAGGGATATTTAAATATTTTACTGGAGTCAATTGTAGAAAAAAAAAAATAATAATAAGGGTTTTTTTTTTCCTTAGTTGAATGGGATCAATAGACCCCCCTCGAGTCCATGTAGCTATGCCCCTGCCATGGAGGGTAAGACTTTTCCCACACGACTCAAAATAAAAGTGTAAATATGAACATAGAAAAAAAAAAAGGAAAAAAAAAACTTAAATCTAGTTGGATAGTACTTTGAGAAATTCTTGTTTTAGTGTGGAAGTATAAGCTCAAGTCAAAAGAATAATCTTTCCCTATCACAAGCTAGAGTCAATACTTTTATTTTTCAAGATTTATACATTTTACCGCATCCAAAGATACCATGACAAACACAAATAAGCCCTATTCTGAGGAGTTTTGGCACTTTATATTACCAAATACTCTATTTAATATGGACATATACAGTTTTCTTTCGAGATTTAAATGGTGGTTCTGAATTGTTTAAGCCACCTTCCAGTTGAGAAACAATCTACAATGACTTGCCACCTTCTGGTGTTAAGGAAAAATCTAAAATGAGTCTCATCACTCTAGTATTGTATAAAGCACTGACTTTGAGATTAAGCGAGCCTTTGGTTTTTCCTAAAAGATCATTGAGAACTATTGGCAAATCAAGGACCCTTGCTGCACCTTACCATTCTAGAATTCATTGGATGGGAAATAAAATGGCCTCCATAAAGACAAATATTGTGGATATTAAAAAATGCACCAGAGAATTCTCTGGAAAATTCCAGTCACCCACCTGTTCTATATGCTCTAGGAAACAATTGAACAAGATCCAGCAAGAAAGAAAAAAAAATCCATTTGTGTATGTGCATACTTAAATTCCTTGCTAAAATATCTCTTTAGACTTTGCATAGATAGATCTATACAAGTACCAAGATTAGAATGTTCTATTGATGGGAATATACTAATCGCTTGTGTCCTTATAAAAATTGCTTCAATTAGTTTGATTTGCGACTCCTTTTAATTCCTTATTTCTCTTAGAAGAATTATTATATGTTAATTAATTATTTTGTCTTCTATAAGGCATGAGTAGCAATTGATGCTGTGATGTGAGAATGAAATTTGAATTTAAATTTATCTGTCTATATATAATTAATATCGAATTTGATCTTTATCCTTGCACAATTATGTCCAATTTGAGCATAGGTTTTCATTGATTTTTTTTGGTCCTTTTGTGTGTGTGTGTGTGTGCACGCCCGCGCACCTGTTAATAAGTTTGCCTTCAATATGTGATTCAAAATTTTCTGGATATGAGTGTTTTTGTGTATTTATTGTGTGAAAAGGATAACAGCTTAAACCATGAGTTGTTTTTGCAGAATTGTACTTTGATCGAGGCAACTTTTATGATTTTACATCTCTTGGTGAGTGCCAAAGCCTTTATATCTCAGTAAACTGATAATAAAAGAACTGATATGGTAAAATGCAAAGTTTATGTCAAGGTTTTATAGTCTATTTTAATAAATTTCATGCTATCTTATTGGCATAGCATTCATTGTGTTGTATTTGTATTCAAAGCTTAAAATTCCCATTGTAGTCTATCACTTTTACAATTTTGTCATTCTCTCCGTGTGCTTTGTGGTTCAAGTCTCATCCTTTCTCTAGAGCTCATGAAGCTCTTTCCAAAAAAGGAGCTCGGGGCACTTTCAGTGAATTAATGAAGGAAAGTTTCTGATCTATGATGAGCTCTTATGATCAATTCTCTCATATGCAGTTCGTGAACTCGATGTTCCTGGCGAATTATATGAAAGAAAAACATATCCTTTTGAATTTTCTACAGTTGAAATGCCATATGAGTCTTACAATGGAGTGAATGTGCGGCTTAGGTGGGATATCTTTTCGAATTGTGCTGATTTATCAAATTGAAAGATTCTAAAATTCAATTGAGAGAATTATCCAATACTCCACCCTTTTCATTTTCACTTTTTTGCAAACATGCAGGTACATATTGAAGGTGACAATCAGCAGAAACTATGTCAGCAACATTGTAGAGTGCCAGGATTTTGTGGTAAATACATTTTGATGTTGGGAATGAATGCATTTAATGCTGTTCTACTTAAAATTTCATATCAACTACTGATGCATTGTTTTCTTCCATTTTACCCCATTGATTGTTCTATTCTCTTTTTTTAAGAATAAGTTCTATTCTCCTGAGGAAGAAAAATAGAGGAATAATATGAATCGATGTTATATAGAAGTGATGTTAGGGTTTACAGTGATAGAAGTGAAGTTTGTATCTTTTTAAAAGCAAGCAATAGTGTACTGTGACAATCATCAAAGTCATCATGCAGTCAGCAAAGAGGGGGAAATGGTTTCTTAGTGTCTGCTGTTCTGCTATGATGGCTCCCGCTGACAACTTACAATGTTGTTCAGATTTGAATAAAGTCTTTATGTACTTGTAAGTCTGACTGAGGGCTGCAAAATTGGAACTTTATTAGGATGTTTTAAATTATTAATGAATTGGCTGTGCCGTCTGTAGGTCTAGTTTCGGTCTAAAGTTTGTGATTTCTGTAGCTGTTTAATGGCTATATTTAGATTTCAAGTTGCTTATTCTACTGGCAACAATTGGTTGGTGTTTTCTATGAAATGCTTGTTGGTTAAGCCATTGAAGTATGTGGATAGTGGGGTTTCATCTGGGAAATATGGCAAAAACTTTATTTTGAAGAACTACACAAGTTAATAAAATAAGAGTAAATTATTGAAGTAATGGGTTCATCCAAGCATCCTTCTCAGCTAAAGATACACTTTCCAGTATGCTTGAAGCAGAAATTCCTTATGATGCTGGAAAAAAGTATTGCATCCAATTGCAGTTGTAGTGGCATATTGATGTGGACATCTATCTCTCTTTGACCAAAGCAGTTGAAGTTGCCAAAGTATCCACACTTCTCCACAACTTTTGACTCCAACTTCATTTTCTGAAAATTTAGTGGTTCAGGTCTTAAGTAATTATCCTGAGAATTCAGTCCGTTTATATATTCTGGATATTCATCTCTTATAGCTTAATGGTAATTTTGATCCAGATTGATATGAGTGTGGGATATAAAGGCTTGAAATTTATAAAATCCTGTGGAGCTATGCATTTTGCTTACTGTAATTGGTGAGGGTTTTGTAAGTGTGAGTAGACAAACACTCAACAGATGAAGAGTTGATCATTTAAGACTGGGGTTGATAGGTCAAATAGTAGACATATGTCTTAATGAATCAGCAGAAGAAAACATAATAGCTCAAGCAAAAGCCTTGCAATATATGACATTCCTTCAATGTGAAGTCTTGATCCTGTTGTATAGTTGTTTGACTTTGTTGCTTTCTTTGTTTTTCTGTACCAGGTACGCAACTATTCCCCAGCTCCACCAATCAACAACAGCATTAAGGTCAGGATGGATATAATATCATTAATTTATTGTTGATTACTATGTTCTTAATGTGTTTCAAATATATTGTACAGAAGCTGTAATATGTGAAACAATGCTTTTGAATGTGATCTTACTGTTAATAAGACCTATATTGTTTAATTGCAATTTATCTGCACGTTCATTGGTCCCATGTCCTGTGCATCTGTCATTTGTTTTCCCTAACTGCTGTAAAGAGGATATCCTCTGAATTGATACATTTTTGGTTGCAAAAAGGAAAAAATGTTCCTTTTGATATTTCGGTCGTCCAGATATGTGCAAATGCAAGTTATGCTAGAATGCAGTTATTCATATCGATGACTTCAGGCTGAAAATTGATCCTGTATTCGTCTTGTTGTATCCTTAGATGGAAGTTGGAATCGAGGATTGCCTTCACATTGAGTTTGAGTACAGTAAAAGCAAGTAAGTGTAAATGAGATTGCTCTTTAATTCAATTCTTGTGATGAATTCAGTTGTAAATGCTTTAGATCGTCTAATCGGTATTTATTCAGGTACCATTTGAAGGATGTTATCATTGGCAAAATATATTTTCTCCTGGTGAGGATCAAGATTAAAAACATGGAGCTTGAGATTAGGCGTCGTGAGTCAACCGGATCGGGGCCTAATACGTATGTTGAGACAGAGACCCTTGCAAAATTTGAGTTGATGGACGGTGCTCCTGTTAGAGGTAAAGGGCTTATGTCAATTTTTGTATTATTGCAAGGCTTTTAGTTTTTGTTAAGTTATTGCCAGAGAACCCGGTATGCAATCGATCTCATCTCGTTGAGGGATTGTAAACCCCAGCAGTGTTTGGACTATCTTTTCAGCATCTCTGATATGCCATATATGAAGAGAAAATGTCAAAGATTGTACTATCATGTATTATAGGGGATTGCAATGTTCACATGGATTATGACACTCACGTATTTATGGTCCCCTCGCAGGAGAATCAATTCCAATCAGACTCTTTTTAAATCCTTATGAGTTGACACCTACGTATCGCAACATCAACAACAAATTCAGTGTGAAGTACCACTTGAATCTTGTTCTAGTTGATGAAGAAGATAGACGCTATTTTAAGCAGCAAGAAATCACAATCTATCGGCTTCTAGAGAATCCGTGATAATTGCGGTGAGGAGCTGGGACTTCTAAAGCTGCATATTTGGGATCCAGTCTCAATTGGGCGACGAAACATGGGTTTCTGGAGAAGTATTTCTGCTTTTTCAAACTTCTGCTGAGTTTGTGTCAATACGGACTTGCTGATTTGAGAAAAACCATGAAAATGATCAAAACGCATGTAAATTTGTGTTCCATATTATTCTGTTTAATTTTGACTTGTGAAATGATTTTTTTTTACCTTAGATCTCCTTGTGATTAATACATTAATTAAGATCTAAAAAAAAAGTACAGTTATGTGAGACTAGGCAGACTGAATTGGATAATGTTGGATTTATTATTTCTCGAACTGCTCAGTCAACCTTACCGGAGCCACTGCAATTCGAGTGCAGCAATGAGTTTGCAACATCACCAGTGGCGTGGTGAGAGGCAGTAATATCTGGAAGCACTGGTTTTTCTATACATACTAGATAGAACAGTAATTTGATGGCCATCCTGTTTAATGTTTGCCAATTGTAGAATTTTGCATGTTGATCACCGATGGCAAATGAATTGCGCTCGTGTTTTTTATGCGACCATTTGCTGTAATTTATCTATCAAAATGAGCGTGAAAGCTGTAATTAATCAATATCTCACTTGGAATGAATGAATTTCATTAAATCTTATTAAGTTCATTTGTAATTCTTAATTTTGTATTCATGGTGCAAAAAAGTTCACTTTCAGTTTTAACGCTGTGAAAGTTGATTTTGTCACAAATACTAAACAATTTCAAATTTTGGGGTTCATTCAAGCCTAAAAACTTGCAAGTTCATAATACTCAGATATCAAACTGAACAAAAAGCATCCCAGGCGATGACAATGGAATGACCGCCATGAACCAGTAAATTGGCCATGCCCCCTCCTGGAAACAAGCTCCATGGAACAGGTTTGGTAGTTCTCAAAGCTGGCAACAAATGTTCAAACCCAAGACACAAAGTTATTAATCAAAGTCAGGAATTGAGACATAGTTTATCAAAGTCTGAAATATTTCAAAGGCTAGGGATGGTCACAATATTTTAAAAGCTAGGAATGGTCACATGGAATTGCATCAAAGCTGATTCTCATGCTACACAATATAAATAAACCCTCCAAGACAAGCTATATTATACTTGCCTCTTTAATGCTTATCTTGTATTACCTTCCTGCACCTTACTTTCAAGTTATTTATTTAGCATCAATTTGTTGTCCAACCTCATATTCCAGTTGGTCGAGGATGATAAATTCTATTGCCATGATATGGTTCATAACTCTTGGGCACATTGATCAAATGGTAGATGCAGCAGAGCCGTGCTCCTCAGAATCATTTTCTATCCTATATGCCCAAGTAAATCATTCAACTCCACTGGCACGAATAAAATATAATTCATATGAAATTGCATCATAAAGCTAGCTTACATATTCTACCTCCAATTCTTTGTCTTTAGAGAGATCTGACTGGAGCTTGAATTCACGACCGTACAGCCTTTGAGATGACCCGAATGTCACTAAATCATAAATCACTGGTGCTGCCTCGTTTCCACATAAGGCATAATCAACCAAGGAGATCTTGCTCATAGTACACCCAAAATTCATGCTAGACACTGATACTGGGACCAGAGTATGAGTTCCTTGGGTGTATAAGAAGAAAATCCATCAGACTTGAGTTCAAAGAATTAAGGAAAGAAAGTGCTCAAGCAAAGTAAAATATTAACTGTATCCAATAGCATTCTTTCTTGTCTCTAGCTAAATATCAATTTCACACAGAGCAAATTGAACTGAATTTGGTGAAGTCCACCAATCCTTTGTAATTAGCATATCAAATGGCCAATTAATTTTTCTTGAAAGTTTATTTACAATGAAACCCACCAAAAGGTATAAAAGTTGGCAGCTGATAGAGTGATAATAAAATATAAGCAAGTTGATTAAATTTACCTCCAGCATACAGCTACCATGCAGCAGGTGTGGCACAGTTTCCTTGGTTTCACAGCAAGTACAAGTACAAGATATTAGGATCCAGGTATGCTAGCCGATGGGGTTCAACTGACAAAGTAATTGCACATCAACTGATGTCAGAACAGGAACCATAAATATATTGATTGAGCACAAAATGTTAAATCCAAACAAGACTTTACATTCATGAGATCAAATTGAAACACAGCCAGCCAAAGCTAATAGTGAAAACTAGCAAGATACACCGCAGCTAGTCAAAAAATGAGGCCAATATTTATAGGGATAACTATGTAAACCTCAACCTTTTGCTCAGTTTTCAATTGAAACTTGAACCCTTTTAGCTTATGAATTGAATCATCATATTTTTTGCTTTTACACACTAAACCACGTGTCAGCTCCTATTCACTAAAATGGATGGAGAGCTGATGTGGCCAAAAAGTGAGGTGTTCTCCAGGCCCACTTACCTCCGCTCCATTAACAAACTTCTCAATTTTTTGTATTCTTCTCTCTACTTTCTGCTCTCAACAGAAAGCTTCATGAATAAACATTCAGAAAAACTGAATAGTCCAATCATATGCAGCTAGACAATTGACATCAATATCTGCAAGAAAAAATGAACTAATGTAATTCAAAGGCAAATGTGTGAAATGAAAGAGTCACAGCCACATCAAGGAGAGCAAGTCGATGATTCTGTAACTGAAAAAAACATAGGATGATCAATTTGGAGAGAAATGAAAATATCAGAATATGTCATTGAGAGGCTGTAAAATGCTATTTCAACGTTCTACATTATCTAAAGCCGATGAAAACACCAGATCCATTGGTAAAAATACATGTGCAATGGCTACCGGTTTCCCATACCCACCACTAATAGTGACTTAGAAATGATATTTCTGCCTAGTTATGCACTATTTTTATTATGGAGCTGCAGGATGCCAAACAAGTTTGTTCACGGAATAAGAAACTAGATCCATTCGCATATCCTGCCAGCCATCTCAAAGTGGAAAAAATTGATGTAGGCACTTCCAGCTGGCATTTTGACAAATATACTACAAAGAGTATTATGCTCACAGAAACATTTGAGGCTGACTAAGATAGAGGCACAGTTCAGGCATAACAAGCTAGCACAATCCAAGCTTGTATAACATTTTCCAAGTTTTTATTTGGCATAATTTCATTGGTCATATGATACCAATAACAGCAACATGTAACAAAGGCCTCGTACATAAGTAGCTATCTACACTTGCCACAATTTGCTACTCAGGCCCCTTGCCCAAATTTGGTTCAAATTGATATTTGTACTTGTGCTTTAGGTTCAAGAAAGCCATATACTGGCTATTTTGAGTGCATTTGGGCACCTCAGGCTGATCTGTCACAGACATGGAGTGTGAAACTCTATGCTATCTCCATGACAACATGGAATGTCCATATGAATCCTAAGTACAGGTGCTTCAGTGAACCAAAAAGGAAAGAATGAAGGACTGCAAGTAGCAAAAATAAGTGGAAAGGTTTCAGTGGCAAAAATAGGCAAGCTCATGGACCTAATTATGAAATAGGCCATTAACTAATGAGCACAGCATGTATCTTCATAACAACAATTTCAATTAAAAGCACACAGCCCCAGGAAGAATGCAGTGCAATAAAGGAAAAACTGCAATATCAACTAGAATCTCATCTGGTCAAGCTTCATTTTTCCAGGATAACATTAAGAAACAGGAATCCTGCACCTTTGACCCTTTGCAAGTGCTAATTTCTGTGTGGCGTCCAGATAATACAAACTAATTTAAGTGGCTCTGAATTTCTATGCTTTGGGACCACTTACATTGGCTATGGAATTGCCCCTAAATATGAATTTCCATTGTCGAGGCACATCTCTTTTTGAGGAAACCCATTGTGAACAGCAACAATAAGAAATTACATGCTATTTTTATCTTACAGCAAATCACCGAAATTGCTAAGAGAAGAATTGTATTATTCCATGTAATCAATCAATTTCAGACATTTTTGTTCTAAAAAAAAATTTTGTTGAACTCGTTGTTTTAACATGTGCTAGGTGTTACCTAGAAAAGAGCCGTTCTGTACTATGTGTTAGATCAAACCCTCTCCTTGACATCTCATGCCACCATCTACTGGCCTCAGTTGTCCTTCCATGCTTTAAAAGTCCATGAATTAGAGTATCATATGTCCATCGATTAGGCTCAAAACCTCTATGGCATAGTCTACGAAGCAACTCAAAAGCATCATCCATATGACTCATGATTATTCTTCTTAATAACATATTGTAAGTATAAAGGTCAAGTGGGAAGCATTGTTCGATCACTTCTTCCAAGTTGTCATGTTGGCTCACCCTAACCCGTCCAGAAAATGCACCAATGAGTTGTCGAAGGAGTGAAAGATCGGAAAAAGTCCCATGCTGCACCTCTGCCGCCCGAATCCAAGCATCATAGAGGTCTTGACTTCTAAACGAATGCAATAAAAGTATGTTGCCTATAAAGGAGGTAATATGGCGCCCATCACTCACTAAGTCCTTAATAAGATCTATAGCCGTGTCATATTGATTATTTAAGCATAGATTCTGTATAAGAACCTCATAACATTCAAGACTTGCAACCAACCTGTTACTCTGCACTTCCCTAAAGTAAGTTAGAGCAATATCCACTCTATTAGCTTTGCAAAGACCAACAATCATAGTGTTGTAAAGCTTTCTGCCAATCTTTCTTCTCTGACGCAAACTATCAAAGAAGTTAAGAGCATCAGATATTCTCCCATTCTTTAAATAACTCTGCAACATTAGAATGTCAGTGGCTAGAGTAGGCTCAATTCCACTTCTCTGCATCATCTCAAATACTTCTCTGGCCAATTCAGGCTTATTTGCATGCCCAGCTCCATCAATGAAACAGCTATATAGATGACAGTTAGGCTTCTGAATAGATAGATGCATGTCTAACAACGTGAAGAATTTAGTTTCTGGGTCTTTCATTTGACACAGACTGCAGATGACAGCTCTAAACACAGCCCGATCAGCCACATGACCCTTCTGTTGCATTTCAATGAGAAGCCTAGCAGCAATATCTATCTGGTCCAATTTGACGAATCCATAAATCAAGGTTTTATAAATAGTGCTTGTAGCATCTTTATTCATCCGATTAAGTTCCCAGTACAGCAAGTAACCAACTTCCAACCTTCTAGCTTTGCATAGAGCTGATATAAACTTATCATATGTGGAATCACTTGGCAATAAATTCCTCTCTAAGGCAACACGAACCAGCTCTTCCATCATGTCGAGTTTTCCTTCGCTACACAAAGCATCGACAAGTACAGAAAACGTTCTTTTCCCAGGAAAATAACCTTGCCCAGCGGAATTCTTTAAAACATAATAAGCCTCGTCCACGTTCCCTTCTTTACATAGAGAATTGATGAGATAATTACAAGCCATGCTACCAGGTGAGAGCCTGAACTCCGATCTGCATTTGTACAACTCAAGTGCAACATCCACCATTCCTGCTTTGCAGAAGAAACACAATGTAGCGTTCATTGTGCCCTTATTGGGCAATATGCCACTCTCCATCATCTCTATCAATAAATCACAAGCTTCTGTGAGACGATTCTCTATCAATAGCCTGCCAAGCAAAACATTATAGCGGGAAACGTCTGGTATATAGCATTCTAACACCTTCTTCTGATGCAAGAACTCCAAAGCACCATCAAGTTTCCCAGTTCGAACAAGACTCCTAAGCCATACACCATAAGCAGGCGCCATTGGCGCCACACCCAATTCCCTAAACTCCTCGATTGCAAGCCCTGCCTTCTCAAACTGACCCAATTGACAAAAAGCATCCACAAGAATTCTCAAAGCATGCCCAAGGCCATATCCATCCCAATGTAAAATCACCCGGCGCAGATGTAACTCAGCATCAATTAACAATTTCTGCCTACAAAAACTCTTCACTAACATACAATGTGTCAAAGTGTTCTCAAATCCCCTAAATGAAATCTGCCTGGCAATTTCATTAGCAGCATCGAAACAACCTTCTTCAACCAGAGAATTGAGAAGGACATGATAAGTAAAAGCATCCAAGTCCTGACCTTGAAAGCGCATTCTACCGAACAGTTGGAGTGCAAACTGCGGCTTACCAGCGACAGCGTACCCCATCACTAAAGTAGGATAAAACCCAAAAGCAGACTGACGATTAAGATATCTAAGCCTCATGTACTTATCAAGAAAATCAAGCATGAGAGTCATGAGCTTAGCCTTTGAAAGGATCTGGAAAAGTGCGTGATAAGTGGCTCGAGTGTGACTGAACCCCCGCTGGCGACCAGCCCAATCAAAGAATTTAAGGCAAGATAAGACCTCATTCTCGCCATTGCCATGGTGAAGCACCTCAAGCACCAATTGTTCAGTGAGACGGAGACCCAATTGAGCCAAAGCAAACTCATCAACCGCATCTTGCTTACCTAGAATCTCAAAAATCCGATCCAACAACCCTTTCTGTCCGCGTTTGAACCAGTCCCTAAAGGACTCTACAACTACACGAGCATTAAAACTGGGATTGTAATTGATTTGTTGAATTGGAATAACAGAGGCAGTAGAGTAGTGACAACAACAGCAATAACAGTAATACAATAAAAGATTTTGAATAGGGTTGTTTCCATGTGAATAAAGAGAAGGAATGGAGGACGGAGTAGAGACGAGAGTAGTGTTGTTGGAGAGAAACGATGGATAAAGCAAACCCCTCTTCGATTTGGTTGCTTGCTTGATAGAAAGCATCGTTCTTCTATGAAAATATTGCGCCTTTCAGATTTGGGTCTTCTATTCTCCTCTTCCTTCTCTTGCGGCTTCTCCACTGCCGCCTTATTTTTGTGCTCTTTTTATATCTTACCTTCTTCTCAGAGAGTATATATAATTATATATATTTCCCATCTTCCTCTGTTTTCTCCAAAAGAATAAAAAGCTAGTATTTTTTCTTTTTTTTTAATCACAATTTTAATTTATTGATTAAAACTTTTTTTTTTTTTGTCTCACACCACATCGTCCAATAAAAAATAAAAATAATTATTTTATGCCGAGCTGATGTTGCTAACCTTTAAGCAGATTCTATTATATCTCACAAATCTAATAGAATCACTAAGTTTGATTTTACTTGCACATAACAATTTTAGAAAGGTGATCATAGAAAAGTGTTGATCTGGCTTGAATTTTAGTGTATCTTAGAAGTAACATGAAGATTAAATAGAGTTAGGACAAGAATAGGAGCTTTCTAATCCAGTTCAAATCGAGGGTATTCATGATGAATTGATAGAGCAATCATCAAAATTAGTAATTGTACACATTCTATATTATAGTAAACTTATCCTGTGTGAAAGTAGACGTGCTTTTTTCTATGTAACAAAAAGGTAGTAATAGCAACACATAATCATCATCAAGTTCTAAACACTCTGTTCCTCAAAATTTTATCAACTTGCTTTTAAGTTAAAGTGTACAATTCCAAAAGAATGCAAGCATTTTGTTTGATTTTCGCCATTGGATGTCACTGCTTGCATATAGTTTGCCTCAGCCTTACTCAGTTTTAAAAGCTTCAGAGTCTCTTTAATACAAGGAAAAAATGCATCTGGGCGAGCACAAAATGATTGGAAAACAAGAAACAATGCTTGCATATCTGCTTCAAACTGAATAATCCACTCATTTGAAAAATGGATTTCATTCGCAGAAATGCTGCTTGAAATAAACTGATCAAGCCCATCAGCAACACTTCTCCATAAATCGAAGAAGTCTTTTGGATTCAGATTCAACCTCAGAATGTTAAGCTCACATTTAACAGTATCCAGTGCTTCAACAATATCAGCCGACAGTGCAATATCTGCGGCTGCTGCAACATTATTTAAATTGAAATATTCTTGCCCCTGCTCAAAATATTTTTTGTTCTCCAGATATTTGCAAGAGAGTGCTTCGAAATGATGAAGCAAAGCAGCAATTATGTCCATAAGCCAGCTAGTCTCAAGCTCTGATAGAGTTTTAACTTCCTCCCCGAAGAAGCTATTGTTGTTAGCTCCATCATCATTTCTGTTACTGTATAAATTCCTTTCAGCAATTCGCATCTCCAAGAAGTTAACATCATCACTCCACTGTTGAAGCTTCAACTCAACATATCTGGCTGCGTTGATTGATCTGCATACTTTGATGAAGTCATCATGTGGATAATGCAAAGGGAACTCAGTGTTCTTGCAACGCAAAGCCAACACATTAAGAAAATGCCAAAGGAATCTTCCAGCACTTAATCTTATAAATTGAATACGTGGTAACAAAACAGGCAACATCTGGCATCGTTCAATCATTTCCCAGGCAAATTTAATGGCATATTCTGCTACTAATGGAGCTTTATAGTCTTCTCTAGTGGCAAGCAAAAACTGCTCAGGTTCTGCACCAATCTGAAAGCGAACTCCAGAATTATTTTCAATGGACCAAGCACTCTCGTTTTTCAGTTCAGGTTTTAACTTCTTCCAGGCATCCTTGAGCTCAATCTTTGCCCAAATCTTGAGCCAGTCTAGCCTATCACAAAAGATTGATAACACTGAAAGACCTCTTGAAAGCTCTTCACCCCTTTCATACTCTTCCAAGAAATAATGAATTTCAGAATTAACAAGTAATTGCATCCGTTTGTCAAAAGAAGTCATATGATCTATCAAATGAAGCCATGAAGATATAACTTCCAGTTTCATGTGCTTCTGCTTGTACTGTTTAGCAAGAACAGAAACAACAGCTTTTGACAAAAAAGCAGAAAGCATTTGGACCATCGCTGAAACCCAGGCTTCTCTAGCACTGAGACTCACCAATCGTGCCCTGTCAATCAAAGGTTGCAAAACATCATCTACTCCCACAATAAAGTCTCTTGTAACCTTATATACAAGGGCAAACATGAATTCTGGCTGTTCAACCCATCTAGAGAAATGGTATTCCATTCGTGTTGCAATGGGAGCCATCAGCTCATCAATGGCCCAAAGCCTCATGGTGGACTCCTTCCGTCCAAAAATGTTATGTTGCCGATCTTCCCTTTGTGTCTGCAGATGCTGCAATGCACAAAGGCCTAGAAAACTCTGTGAATAATACTTTCTTTTGTCTCCTTCCATCAAAGCAAGTGGATTGGGAATGCTAGTGACATCTTCGCTATCAACTTTTGTTGCTGAGAGTTTAGGTGGCCAGCCTAAAGAAGCAAGAAGAGCACGATGATCAGCAAGAATTTGCGGGCGAACAACAGCTAATGTTTTTTCTACTCTGACGTCAACAGATCCCAACAGATGAGACCACTGGGGATAAAATTTCACAACATCAACCAAAATATCCTCAATGCTGTTCATCACTTTTATGGCTTTGATCAGTCTCTCTTGCTTTGGTCCAAACTCCTGCATTTAAAGCATGTATTCACATTATGTGTTTGACTCTTCCACTATTTTAGTGATCTAACAGACATGCTGGATTAATAAGATAAAGGAGAAACAGAGCCTTTACTGTGGAAGTCAGTGGAGTCGAAAGCTTTCTTGAAAACACATTCCTGGAATTGCAATCTTGAATACCATATGCAACATCCTCAAGATCTCCAACCAAAGCTTCCAACTGCAAAGCAGTATCTGACATAATTAACATGTAAGAAATGCTGGGCCCAAGAAGAAAATAAATCAATAAAGTTGGCAACGGAACAAGATACAATATTGACATCAGCAGGGCTTAGCTCCCTACGCCATGAAAGTTGATGGATGAACCGATATATATTATCCTATTAGAATAGCATAATCAATAAGATGGTGTTACTAGTAAATATAAATCCTCGTTTTGCAAGAGCCAGGAGAGACTTGTCTATCATATACAAGCTTCACCCTACTCTTTTAAAAAGAGGCCATTACCAAGACTTGAACCTCGACAACAAAGTAGAAACTAACATTGTATTCAGTATCAAACATTAAGGATGATCAAACAGCTAAGAGAAACACAGGAAACTGCATAATCATAATTATAGGTTTGAACTTGAAAATAAACATGAAGCGAGAGCTGCTTAAATAATAATAAGAATCCATGAGACTGGTGAAGAAAACTTTACAGGTTCTCATCTTTAAAAGATTAATATAATTTGGGATTTCCTTTAGAAATTTGCATTTGAGAATTGAGGCAATTGAATAGCTGGAATGCTATATTTAGACAATAGAGAATCAGAGAAATATTCAGAAATTTGGTATAAAATAGTTATCAAGGAAAAACATTTCACACTATAAAGATTCTTTCGGCCATATCGGTAGCTTATACAAATGCCTTAAAGGATCGGAAATGTGAATCCATTACAAAACTTTAACAAGTGTATTTATTGGAAAACAATTAAATTGAAAAAAAAATAGAAAAAAAATTATCCAAACTCACCAGCGTATTTTCGTATATTTTCAATTTGTTTAAGGCATTTGACAAGTTTAGGCAACTCCTCTCCCAAAATCTTATCAATTTGCCTTGGACGAATCCCATCTGCCAAAAAACGAAAAGATTAAATTAAAACAAAGGGTTAAAAATCAGACAGCTTTAATAATCCCAAACACCGTAAGAACAAAAATACTAACATTGCGAGGTCTGAAGACTGAGATTCTCCAATCTGAAATTAAGATTAGCAATCGATGATTTGGCTCCAAAAGAGCATGAAATCCAAGAAACGACTCGTTTAGTTAAATTTCTCTTGAGGTTCAAGAAATTGGCTTCCGAATCTGCGAAACTTGTTCTCAAATCGGTCAACAGAAGCGGAGCTCTAATGAGAAGATCTTCATGGGTTCTTAAATGCTGATCCATGAAGTCTATTTGGCCCGATGAAAGATCACTTCGTCTGGGCAAAACTGGCAAAGATGGTGGCGGCCGCGGCGGTTGCGGAGGTGGAAATTCCATTTGAAGGCCAAAAGAATCAGCCACCATGTAATAAAGTTTCCATTTTTTGTGAGCGCATGCATCCGTAAACGGGTAATTTTATTATTACTACTTCCGTTTTTTTTATTTTTCATTTTTATTATTTTTATTAAAATTAAAAAATAATAAATAAATTTAAATTTAATATTAAATTACATAATTAAAACTAAATTATCAAATTTAATTAATTCTGATTTTATTAAAAAAAATAAATTAAATTACATTAAAAGTTTAAAAATAACAGATAAATAAAATTTAAATTTTATTCAAAAGTAACAGATAAAAAAAACAGAGTAAGTAATAGATTAATAACGAATTTTAATTGATTAATCAATTAATTTTATCAATTAATCTTAAAATTATTAATTGTGAATTTATTTTTTTGGAAACTAATTATGAAATTGGTTATTTATTTGATTAATTGGTCAATTAATTTTGTTTTTATAGTTGAGTTAAGTGTAGGGACAAATTTTTAAATAATATTTTTTAAAAAAAAATTTACAAAATTGAAATTTATCAAAAATATTTACGAATTGAGATTAAGTGCAAAATTGGGATTAAGTACAAAATTGCTGCTTCATGTAGCTATTTCACACATTAGATCCATAGAAAAATTCTGATCTTTTTCATTTTCTGTCCAATTTGTATATATTTATTTATAAATTTATTCAAATTCCACCGTCAACTTTTATTTATTTTAAATTCAAAAGTTTAGGGTTAAAATCTTGTCATCCATCATATTTTATTTATTTTAAATTCAAAAATTAAGGGTTCAAATCTTGCCGCCCATTCTATTTTTTCTTCATATTTATATCAATTAGAGGAAGTGGTAAATATTTTATATAGTAAATGTGTATTCATCAATTAGTATATTTTTTATTATTTAATTAGAATTAGTTAATATTTTTATTATTTTTATATTTTATTTAATTAAAATTAGTTAATATTTTCATTTTTTCAATAATAATATTTTAATATGTTTTTTTTATTATTTTTGTATTTATTTAATTAAAATTTATAATTAATTTTTTAAAAATTATAACTAAAAATAATGTTAGATAATTAGACCCATCAATATTTAACTGGATATGTAAATTCAATACATATGACATGACTACAATGATTATTTTTTCTATTGTCATATTTTTTTAAAAAAAAATTGGTACTAACTAATTCTAAATAATGAAAAATAAAAATAATTTCAATTAAATAATGAAAAAATAATACTTTAAAAAAAGAAAAAAATTAATAGCAAGATTTGAACCAGCGCCACCAACAAATTGATGAATATGCTTTTACCACTGAACAATAGGTATTCTAATTAAATAATAAAAATTTATATTTTAAAAAATGAAAAAAAGTTGGTGGCATAATTTAAACCCACGCCATCCACAAATTAATAAAATATAATCACCTACCAACAAATCGATGAATTCATTTTTACCACTGGAATAATAGGTATTCTAATTAAATAATTAGGTATTTTAATTAGAATTACTTTTTCAGTTGTTATATTTTCAAAAATTGATATTAACTAACTTTAATTAAATAATGAAAAAATAAAAATAATTTTAATTAAATAATAAAACGTATACTTAAAAAAAGAAAAAAACAATTAGTGGTGAAATTTAAACTGCATCACCAACAAATTGATAAATATACTTTCAATTATTCGTACAATAAGGGCACGTTTGGTTCACTGTATTGTATTAGCATGTATAGTATTAATATGTATAATATTATCTTGTATAGTATTAGCCTATATAGTATTAGTCTGTATTATATTATACAATATTTGATACAAAATTGTATTATCCCGTATTATTATATACTGTATTTGGCGCATAATATCATAATATATTATTTTTAAAAAAATTAAAAATAGATACAATTAAATTAATTTTATTATAACTAATTTAGATAAAAATTTATAATTATAAAATATAAATTTTAATACATCAATTTTTTATTAAAAAATAAAAAAATAATAATGAGAAATGACTATATATAATTAGAAAGATCGACATTTCTAAAATTAAAATTAGCTAAAAAATAAAAAAATCTAAACGACGAATTTGACAAAATATTTGAATAAAAAATGAAAGAATTTATCAATTATAATATAATTTTTATATAATAGCTATTAGCTTATACATTAAATATTATAAGTTTGAAAATTTGGTTATAATGTGATAATGGTAGTGGCGGCAGTGTGGCGGTGGCTGCAGCGATGGTTATGGCAGTGGCAATTGTGACGACGACTGAGTGGTGGTGGCGGTGGTGTAGTAGTGGTGATGATGGTGTGGTGGCGGTAACAGAGGTAGTGTGGGGGTGTGGTGGCAACGGCAACAGTGGTGGTGGCAGTGGCAGCGTTTGCAGTGTGATGGTGTAACCAACAGTGGTGGTGTCGGAGGCGAGGATGTGGTGGCGGTGGTGGTAGCAAGAGTGTGGTGGTGGCGGTGGTGTGGTGGTAGGGAGCGGTGGTGGCTGCGACAGTGATGGTGGTGGTGGCGACAGCGGAGGTGGTAGCAATGGTGATAGCTGCAGTGGTGGTGGTGGTGGCAGCGGAGGTGATAGCAATGGTGGTGGTGTCGGCAATGGCGTGACGGTGGTGTCAAGCGATATGGTGGTGGGGATTAGGGATGAGCATGGATCGGTTAATCGATCCATTAGCAAAAAAATTAACCAGTCCATTAATATCGGTTTTTTAAAATTACTAACCATTAATCAATCCGTTGCATTCGGTTAACCAGTCCATCGATTTCAGTTTTTCGGTTTGGTTAACCAATATTTTTCGGTTAACCATTAAAATTTATAACAAAAATTATTAAAAAAATTAGACAAAGTTCAATTCAATTTCAAATGTGTAAAGTAATTTAATATAAAAATTACGAAACAAACATAATTTACTAGTCAAAATTCATGTTATATAAATTAATAGCTGATATTATAAAATGGGTTTGATATTTGTTGAAAATTAGAATATGTTTGATTTTAAGTTAAGTAAAAATTTGAATAATATTAAATGTTATAACATAAACTCTAAAATATAAAAAAATGTAATTACATGCTATTAAGTAAAATATGAACACCAATATATGATAAAAAAATAATATATATAAAAGTTAATCGGATATTATATATAAATATTATTATATAACTAAAAAGAATGACATAATATAAATTTAGTTTAATATAAAAAATAATATATATATATATATATATATATATATATATATATATATATATATATATATATATATATATATATATATATATATAAGTTAATTTCATACTATATATAAATACTATTATATAATTAAAGAGAATGACATAATATAAATTAAGGTATAAAAATAAAAATATATTTTAAAATATTATTTTATGTAAATTTTAGAGAAAAATAAAAAAAAATGAAGATATAAAAATTATATATATATATATATGAACCGGTTAACCGTTGACTAACAGTTAACCAGTACCTAAAAACCTAAACCGTAACCATTAATAAAAAATATAAAAATTAAAAACCGTAACCGAATTCATCGGATCAGTTAAACATAAAAATCGGTTCGATTTCGGACTGGTGTTATGGTTAACCATATTTTCGATTTTTTTTTTGCTCATCCCTAGTGGGGATAGTGATGTCGGCAATGGTGGTGATATTATCGACTGCGAAGGTAGAGGTGGCGATGGCGATGATGATGGTGATGGTATCGGCAGTAGCATGGCAATAGTGATGGCGATGATGGTGATGGCGGTAGTTGTGGTGGTATCGATAGCGGTGGCAGTGGCAGCAATGTGGTGGTGGCGGCGGCTATAGTAGTGGCGGCAGTGCAGTGGTGTTGGCGGCGGCAACATGGTGTGGTGGTGGTGGTGGCAACAACAATAATGGTGGTGGGATGATATTTAATATTAATACGATGTTTACAGTATTATACAAATCCAAGGGTTTATGGTGTATTATTTTATACAGTGTATGCAAGATAATTAGACCTGTATTATATTATATTATCCTCACATTAATTTTTCAAAATTTTTTTCAAACATAATACTTGTATTAGCTTGTACTATTTTATGCTATTTTATATGCAATTCAGTAAACCAAACATGACCTAAGTATTCTAATTAAATAATAAAAAAATATACTTTAAAAAAAAAGTTAGTGGTGGGATTTCAACCTGTGCCATCCAAAAAATATAATCGCACCACTTACAATTTGATAAATACACTTTATTATTGAAACAATAAGTATTCTAATTAAATAATTAGGTATTTTAATTAAAATTACTTTTTCTATTGTCATTTTTTTTAAATTGATATTAACTAATTCTAATTAAATAATAAAAAAATACTTAAAAAAAAAAGAGTTAGTAGAGGAATTGGTACCCGCGCCACCAACAAATTGATGAATACATTTTTATCATTGGAATAATAGGTATTCTAATTATATAATGAAAAAATATACTTTAAAAAAATGAAAAAAAAAAGTTTGTGGCGGGATTTTAATCTGCACCTCTCTTAATTTTAAAATTCACTTTTTCCATTGGAATAATATATGTAATCTAATTCTTATTTTCAATATTTAATAATATCTAAAATCAACTAAAATAAAGAAATAAAATTTGGTGGCGGAATTTGAATCCGCAAATTCATAAATGGAGTTGTACTAATAAGATTAAAATTAATAAGTGATGTTAGTTTTGCATATTGTTTATTAATTTAATAATAAATGTTGATAAAAACTAATATATCTGAAATCGCTATAGCTTGTAATGGTTTAAAAAAAGTAAAAATTTTCAGTAGATCTTGCATCTGAAACCAATACCCGAAGCAACGATTTTGTATTTAACTCCAATTTCATAAATTTTTCTGATAGATTTCAATTTTGTAATTTTTTTAAAAAAATATTATTTAAAAAATTGTGTAGTAAATATTGTAAAAAAATAAAAAATAATAAAATTATAAGAATTTCTTTTTTTCTTAAAAAAATTATAAATTCTACAAACTGCAAAGTACTGTAAAAATATAAAATAAACTGGAAATTGTATTCCGAAACCAATGAATTATTTAAAAAAATCAAATTGATTTTAAAATTATTTTTCAATTAGCTATTTTTTACAATTTTTTTCACACCCCTATGTCTATTCCATTATTTTGATGCTATTGGTTTTGTTTTATTATTTTTTCTCTGTCTCTCAAAAAAATTAAATTTTTTATGAACTTATTAAATTACATCAAACACTGAAAACTATTTTTTATATTAATAATTAATTTGATAATTAGCACTTCGACTTTGTAAGAAAATTACTTAGCACTTAGGAAAAACAAAGTTGAAAATTAATTTGCCACCATTCTCTGCTTCTATTCTTTCTGCGCCAGTCTGATTGCCACCATTTCCGGCGCCGGAGCCACCGTACCTTCTTTAGCTTCTTTGCAATTTGAAAACTCAATATTTTCGTGATTTATTTGCCGCCGTATCACCATCTATCTCTGAAGCCACCTGAGGTAATTTCAGACTTTATATGCCATAGAAGATTTCATTTTTGTCGATGTATCACGAAGACTATTAATTGGTTTTGTCAGGCGAATTTGATGTTATGCAGTTTTACGTTTGGTTTCTAATAATTTATAACAATTTTCAATCTTTCGTTTCACTGTTGCTTTGAGATGGATGTCAATTTGCCTAACTTTGGCGACCTTGTTGCAGTTAGGTTTGCATACACTTCTTGTTCACAGCTTGAATAATTAATTTCAATGTAGTAATATGTTCTTTTGCATTTTGTGCTGCCACTTCTAGTTTGAATCTTGCTGAATTGCTAATTTTTATTTTCGTGTTCGTAATTGTAGAGTAGGTTCTGATTCCTAACTGGTGAAAATAAACTGTGCATAGAAATATAGAGGAACTGAAACACTGTAGGTGGAAAACTTTTTTGATACTAGAGTAAGTTTGTGAACAGGAACTTCCAGTCTTATAAATATAAGAGAGAGTGTGTGTAATTAGAATGTGTTTTGTTTTTCTAAGACCAATGATGCAGTATCAGATTAAGGTTTTATACTTAAATTTGGTTAATAATCTGCCTTCTAGCTTGGAACTGTGGTAGGATGTATTGGACAGTCAAAATTCATCTCAGTTGGGTATTAATTTAAGGTTTAGGATTGATTTGGCTTGCACAGGTATGGATATACAGACATATCCTCAAATGCTTATCTATAGCCCAGTCCGTCCCCTTCGAGACCCACCTAGGTACAGATTGGCTCTTCAATATACCCAGCTGCCTGCTCATCCTGATTGTTGGCAAAGTTTGAGACGTTGTTAATGACTAAAATCGTGTCCTTTCTTAGACTGCAAACTTGAGATATAGCAATTTAAGGGGCTGCTTTGTGGAATGGTGAAAATGAAAATATTAGTGTTCAAAAAATTAACAGCAAAGCTGGCAGATCCACCTTTTTGTTATGGTACTGTACAGGAACTACACATTCTCTCTGCTCATAGTACTTCTATACAGTATTAAAGCTTAACAATCAAGTGCAGAAATGCTAATTTTGTAATATAGACAATTATATTAAGAGTTTCAAACCCTTGTTCTCCTCTCTGTTCTTTTAAAATCCTTGTTCTTCTCGCCTGCACTCTCAAATTCTTAAATAATGACATGATACTTAAATACTTACAGTTTTGGTCCGCTTCCGTTTTACATTTGTGGGTGAGAGCAAATACCGGTGCTTTCTTTCATCAAATATTTTGGGACGAGATTATGGAATTTTTGTTTAAAAGAATGTCCATTTTCTTTATTAAAGTTTGAGAAAATCCTTGGAGTGATTTACCAAAGCAGTTTGGTATAAACAGGTATGCTGTGGTCAAAGAAAATTAAATTTGCGAGGAGCTCAGGCACCTTGGATTTTGGAAGTGATTAATTGTGCTTACACTTGCACAGGTTAGTAATCATTCATTGCTTATTTTGGCAATACATCCAATTTTTCTCACATCGTTATGCACAATTCTCTTCTTTGATAAGTAGTAAAGTTCTATTATTTGCATGTTAATTCCTGTTCAAATGATTCATCTCTTGTTACTGCTTGTTTATGCAGGGCACGTTTTATTATGCCAATGGAAGATGGCAAAAGAGTAGAGAAAGAGAGTTGTGACGCTGTGTCTAAAGATTTTCTTTTACAGTGGAGCCAGTGGCAGCTGCTTGATTCCATCCTTCCTACTGGTGGTTTTGCTCATTCTTTTGGTCTTGAGGCAGCTATTCAAGCACGCATAATCTCGAGTCCTGATGATTTGAAGACTCATGTGATTCATATCTTAGAGAACACAGGGAGTTTGCTTCTTCCTTTTGTGTATGCTGCTACAATCTCTCCGGATTTGACTACCTTGAAAAAGCTAGACAGAATATTGGATGCAACATTAACTAATGAAGTAAGTCGAAAGGCTTCTATTGCACAAGGATCAGCTCTCATGAGGGTCGCAGCAACCGTCTTTACTGAAGTCCCACTTCTTAAAACCATGAGAGATACGTGTCTTGGTTCTGGAACTGTTTCTTTTCACCATGCTCCTGTCTTTGGTGTTGTATGTGGACTTCTTGGGATGGGTAGTGAGGTTTCTCAGAGAGCTTACATGTTCATAACATTGCGAGATGCATTTTCTGCTGCGACGAGGCTGAATTTGGTTGGACCCCTAGGGGCAGCCGTATTGCAGCATCAAGTGTCAGTTGTTGCGGAAACCATATTGAAAAAGTGGATGAACCATGCAGTGGAGGAAGCATGTCAAACAGCTCCATTGCTTGATATTGTACAGGGCTGCCACAGCTATTTGTTTTCAAGATTGTTTTGCTCTTGATAATATCTCAGGTAAATGCATATATTCTTTGGAAATACTCATTTTTATTATTCTGAATTGTTGTATGCCATGTTAAATGTTACAAACTCTTCCTTGTTTGGTTTATCAAGCAACATTCAGAAATATTTTGTGAGAATGTTTGATTTTCTTTTAATTGCCTAAAATTGCAAGTCTTATTACAACCTTACCAATTGGAACAGGAGACCCCAAGTTAGAGAAGTCGATACATTGCTTATGATTTTAGCTTCACTGATGGTTTTGTTTACGTGAACATCAATCAACATTTGTTCATCAGTAAAGTTTTTGATGTTCTGAGGAGCAATGCTGAATTTTTTATTTTATTATTATTTTATATATTCTTTGGATTGAGGAATTTGAGATCCATAGATTTGACAAAATTCACGGTATTAAGAAAGAAACCTAGATCTGTGTATGCAAAGTTTGAAATAATGGCAGTTTATCATTGGATTGATCAGTAAGACCGAAATGGTTGTTTGACTCTGAAATTTGGCATGCATTTGAATTAGCTGCAGTTTGAGGATGAAAAACACATGGTGAGAAGCTGGTAGGGCGAATGTAAAATCTATTGAACCGATTAATTTAAATTTATACTAGATATGCCCGCAAAGAGAAGCAACAACTTGCTCTTAACTATTGAAATATACGTTATACTCAAAACTCAAACTCAAGAGTTCTAATTACAGAAGAAAAGATTTCTATAAACTCATTTAATCCTTCGAATTCGAATTAGTTCTCAACAAGAAATTAAAAAGTAAAAGAAAGAAAAATTAACTCACCAGTTTGACATTTTAATGGTCCATCCAAAAAAGTTCCAACTTGATTACTAGAAGCAAAGCGAACTTTGATATCCACACAATGCACTACCATAACCCTAACTCTGACCTCAAAATCCGGAGTTTCTTCTACATATATCCTTACATTACCTTCAAATTCTAATGAGAAACTCACAACTCCAAATTCTTCTTTTCTCCGAGCAATGATACCTTCTCCTACAGTTTTATTTATATGAACATTTGACGTTCCCAAGCAGATGAGGACTTGATTTTTTGGGATCTCTCTTCCTTTGGAGGTTTTACCATTAGATCAGCCTACACTTCTTTGAGCTGCAACGATGCGAGTGACAATGATCCGCTCTGGGATCAAATCTGAAAACTTAAAGTAACTCAGCATAGTAAGTCTTTTCTCTGGCTCTCTCTCAATAATGGCCTTATGACAAATTCAGAGAGGAAGAGAAGGCACCTTACACTCTCTGATGAGTGCTTCATAAGTGGTAATGCAGGGGAGGATGGCTTGCATGTCTTGCGTAAGTGCTTTGTTGCTATACAATTCTAGAGTTTAGTTCTCCCTGTTGATTCCGCTCATCTACTTATGGAGGCTAGGGATTTGAGAGATTGGATGAGATACAATATGCAGTTCTATGATCTTCATGTTGATGGAGTTAGGTGGCCGGATCTCTTTGCCATAGGTTGTTGGCATCTTTGGAAGAATAGAAATAATTCCATCTTCCAAAATAATTGCAGACCTTCTCTTCTTTTAGTCAAGGATGTGGTCAATTTTGCTAATTCATGCTAGGAGGCTTTTAACCGGATGGATTTGGTATGTAACATGACTTCTAAGCCCACTAGTGTTGTTTGGACTCATCCCCCTGTACACTTTATCAAGCCAAGTTTTGATGCTTCGGTGTCTACTTTGGGGGGTATTGCGACTTGTGGTTGCCATTTGAGAAATCATAAGGGTACTGGTGTACAGGGTATGTTGTCAATCTTGGGGTCTGCCCCATCCTTCTAGCAGAGATTTGGGGTATATTTTAAGGTCTTCAAAGGGCTAAAGAGGAAGGCTATAACAATGTTGTAGTTGAACGTGACAATAAAGTGGTTGTGGGTATGATATGAGGCAAATGCTCCATAAACCCCTCCTGAATTTCTCTCATCCGTCGAACCTCGAGGAATTTCCTAGCTATTTCCTTTCATCACATTCACAAACTAGCCAACTTAATTTGCAGCGGATTTCCTTTCCCACCTTGCCTATGGATTTCCTCTGAGCTATCATGTCTTACATTCGAAACCTCATGGGATGGATAATTGGCTCTACCATAATTCTGTTGGGGTCTCTTATATTCATTAGTGTTTTATTTTTGTGAGCTATATATACTCATCTTCTTTTAATAATAATAATAATAATAATAATAATAATAATAATAATAATAATAATAATAATAAAGTTCAGTAAATATAAATAAAATAATCATTAAGGGTATTGATTTATTGATCATGTCCATCAATATAACCCATAAGAATTGATACTAATTACTTCACCCATTCATAAATAAACTTCCATTTTCCTAAGATTTTATATTTTTGGAGATTTTATTCCAATTATATTCCTACTACAAGTACTTGTTCAATTTTCAAACTAGAATTAATATTCAAAACTTATTATCCAACCAACTTACTCATTAATCACTCTCTATTTTGGAAGGATAAATAAGTAAAATACTAAAGTAATTAATGAGTATTTTTAATCTTAATAAAATATGGAAAATGAACTTATTTGTGAACAGAAAAAATATCACTCAAAAAACTCTTAGAGTTTAAATAAAAAATTATTATCTAAATCATATAAATATGAAAATTTCTAAATCAAGCCAATCTCATTTTTCCATATACACAGTAATTATTTTTTAGGCATTTCAATTTGTGGTTATAGTTTAATTCATGGATATTTTCATGTATCTGAATATATATAACAAGGGAAAGTTAGAAAAACTCTATAAAACCGTAACCAAACATTAATAAATGTTATGAATTAGAAGAGAAGAAGAGATGAGAGGGAGAACAGAGATAGAGAGAAGAGAAGAAGATTAGAGAAAAAGGATATTCATTCAATTTCATCCTGTAGAAATGATTTACAAGCCATATAAGTAGAGTTTTCTCTCCTCTAACTGATTAGCGGAAATTCAGCTAGCGAGAATTCTCTCTTGAGCTAACAGAATAAAATGAAAACTAATAACAGAAGTTTTCTAACAACTTTGGTAACGTAAATTGCAATAACAACAGACTTTCCTCTTTCTTCACATAATGAGAATTGGGTCTTCCTTCTCAAGCCCATCTTCAAGCCCAGCCTTCTTAAGTCCAAGTTCTTCTTCTTTGCCTCCATTGATGTTGTCTCCCAGCCCATCAAATCCAGCCTTCTTAGATCCCAGTCCTTCTTCTTTATCCCTGGTGCCATTGTTTAGCTTATCTCCTCCCTCCTGTAGCCTAATCATAACAATAAACTATTAGTAATCTTGAAGACTTGAAGGTTGTAAAGAATTGGTGCACCATGGGTTATGCAATATATATTTGCTGGCTCAAACTTAGTTCTTGCAAGCAAAGATTCATTTCCCGCAACCATTTCTTTAATAATCACACTATTTTCAATATTAAAGCACAATCATTTAGGATAATTAGTCATAATTTTTCTCAATTAAAAGGGTCCAATCCTTTTATTTCATTTTCATTTCGATCAAACTTCACATGCAACAGCATTTATCATGACAAAAATTCAATTTTCTCGTCAAATTATTACATCTCGTTCCTTTGATAATGAAAGCTTCCACATCATAATATAATATGATTAATCTTCCATTATCCTCATGCATATTATCATTTATCTGCGTTATTTGCATTCAGCTAGAAAATTTTCATTTGTTATTAAATAAGCATATTAAGCGTACATCAAGTATATATATCATCAATGAGTTAATTTCACCCACAGTCAAGAAATTTACGCTTAATAGCGCAAAAGTAATTAAATAATTTTGCGTATCAAAATTGTCACTAAGTTTAGCACTATTTTGTGCAAAAGTGATCATGACCGGTTTTCGGTGAAAACTAATGGTGGAGTATTGACGTGGCAGACCACGTGTGCACAAGTAACTGACGTCAGCTGATGACGTAACATATCATGTGTGTACAAATAAATAACATCAGCTGCTAATGTGGCACACCACGTGTGTACAAGTAGATGATGTGGCATGCAGCATCAGCATTCCGGCGATAGTTTTTACTGGAAACCGGTCATCATGACTTACACAAAATAGTGTTATGTTCAATGATAATTTTGACAAAAAAAATTATTTAGTTATTTTTATGCTATTAGGCGTAAATTACAATAGGTGATATTAACTCTATCATCAATATTCAATCAATCATCTTTGCCTTTTACAGTATATACTTATCATTGAGTAATTGTGACTTTGCATTTTGTCAACATTTTGTCAATAACCATGCATGTCTACTTTGTATAATTGTCATATAAAGTTAATCCTTTGTCAAGATTGGTATGTGTATATGCAACAGCGTAAAAATCAGAAATACTCGATAACATTTCTTGTTTCAGAATATTGTAGGGTGTCTAATGATCCCCCACGCATGATCAACACCCGGAATTCAGCAACTCAGACCACTCTAAGATGTTCCAATAGCACCACGAATTCAATTGGTGGTGACTCCTGATAGTCCAAGTGGCTCCGAGACATGGGGTATGACGCGGACCTGTTCAAGGTCCCAGATGCTACAATGAGTATTTTTAGAGTCTATATTTCAGGTACACAATTTGATAGAAATAAAAAAGATTTCTTCCTCCGATTTTATGATGTTTATGGTTGATGGATCCATGCGAAAATTGTTGCCCCATCTCGCACTTCTATGAATTGACATTGGCGGCGTTATGCATACCATAATATACTTCAATTGGCAAGTCTTTTCCGCTCTTATCCGGTGGCATAACCGCTGCACATATACCAGACTCATTTCAGACTTAAATGCTTTATAATTAAATAAAAGATAAGTTGAAGCTGTATGATCTTTCATTATTTTGAAAGCTATATAACTTTTTGGATAATTAGTTGATATTCAAAATTTATTGGCTCGTATAATTCGGATTAGCACTGGACATGCCCATCAAGAGAAGCAAAACGCTCGGTCCAAAGTATTTTTACCCAAAACTTGGAGTCAATTTCATCCATGGTCACTGAACTTATACCTAATCGTCCAAAAGTAACTGACTTATTTTTCATAACTTAAATATCACTGAACTTATCATATTTTTGCAGAAAAATCATTTTAACCGATTTTCGGCGATAATTCTTGTCAGAATGCTGATGTGGCATGCCGCGCTATATGCTTGAATATACGTTGCATGACACGTCAGCAATCACGTCACCAAAAGAGACCATATCACACGACACATCAGCACGTCACGTCATATTTTTGGACACACTTGACTTCTTCTGGTGACGTGGCTGCTGACGTGTCGTGCCATGTGTATCCTGACATATGACGTGACATTCAATGTCAGTATTCCGGCAAGAGTAATCGCCGAAAATCGGTCAAGATAATTTTTTTTTGTAAAAAAATGATAAGTTCAGTGACATTTAAGTTATGAAAAATAAGTAAGTTAGTTTTGGACGATTAGACGTAAATCCAGTAATCATAGATAAAATTGATCCCAAAACTTGAACTCAAAACCTCTAGTTAAGGGAGAAATAATTTCTATTATTCCATCTCATCATTTGAAATGTGAAACTATATAACTTTAATTAGTATGAGGAATTCTAATTAAATCTCTACAAGAAAAAAGTAAAAAGAAAGAAAGAAAATTAACTCACCAGTTTGGCATTTTAATTGTCCATCCAGCAAAGTCCCGACTTGATTACTAGAAGCAAAAAGAACTTTGATATCCACACAATGCACTAACATAACCCTAACTCTTTCCTCATAATCCGGAGTTCCACCTGGATACATCCTTCCAATACCTTCAAATTCCAATGCGAAACTCACAACTCCTATTTCTTCTTTACTCTGAGCAATGATATCTTCTCCCACAGTTTTGTTTATATAAACATTTAATGCACCAAAACTAACCGTCATCCTTTTTTCCTATTTTTATTTCCATCTAAAGTAAAGTTTCTGATCCTTGCTGAAGATACATTCTCGTTCCTTAAATAAACCGTTCCGATCCAATTTTCGTATTAGGGTTCGAGATCGATAATGTGATGTTCCAATTGGCTGTTATGCTAGAAGATGTGATGTTGAAGGGGAAAACTCGGACCGATTCGATTTGGAATAATGGTTTTTGATGGTAAGAGTCCATTTTGGAGAGTATTGCATATAATAAAAACAGTACCACTGGAATAAAAAGAGCTATACACACACACATTAAGCATATTTTCTCTCCCAAGGTTTGTCGCTCTAGTTGACTTGTACCTTCAGTACCTAAACTGCCATTCCATGGCAGCGACTGTGGCAGCGGTAGCTTAAGATATGCCGGAAGTTTGCTGCATTTAGGTGTTCCATTTTGATCCTCCATTATCAGGAGGCTGATAGTACTTGTTTCTAAAACTATATACGTAAATTGCAATGCAAAAATATTTTTTATTAATTGGGTAACAAAATAATTATTTGTTTTTTGATTTTGTATCTTAGATTTTATATATCGAATGAAGTAGATAGGGGAATTATTCATTTTCTTACTGTAAATTATTTTGTACACCTTATGTTTTTCACTGAATATTATGGCTTCTAGCTAGATTTTTATATGTAATCTGCACTGGCATATTTTTTTTTAATTCTATCACATGAAAAAATAATTTAATTTTTGCCTGTTTTAACCTTCCAAAATATTTATTGGTCAGCATTTAATAATAAAAGTGACACTGAAATTTTTAAAACCCTAGAAGACTTAACTGAATACCTGCCTAGTGCAACCGATATACCTCAATTAGCTTATTTATAAAATTAAGAAATAGATTAATTAGTTGTCACTAATATATTACTGATTACATTAACCATACTGTATATAATATATTAAATTTGGGTTAAGCTCTAAAAACTCACTCATCAGCATCCATTATTTTTATTCATGCATTGAGCCATTCACTTGTTGCAATATATAAAAAAAGGAGTATTTATTACAAGTCATTTTGTTATTTATAAGAAAATAAATTAAAGTTCAGTAAATATAAATCAAATAATCAATAGGGGTTTGATTTATGGATCAACTAATGTCCATCAATATATATATATATATATATATATATATATATATATATATATATATATATATATATATATATATATATATAACTAGTAATAACTTATTACTCCATCAGTTTAAAGATTAGCGACGACTATCCGATCTTGTCACTAATCGATTTGCCATTGCTTTTAGTTCAAGTTTAATTAGCTTGGTTATATATATATATATATATATATATATATATATATATATATATATATATATATATATATATATATATATATATATATATAATAACTTATACTTATTACTCCATCCGTTTAAAGATTAGCGACCACTATACGATCTTGTCACTAATCGATTTGCCATTACTTAATTCGCTTTTAGTTCTCGTTTGATTAGCTTGGTTTTCTTGCTAAATTTTGTTGACTTTCTTGTAGTGAATTAATATTTAAAAATTACTTTTCAAACAAATTACTCGTTAATCACTTTGAATTTTGGAAGGGTAAATTAGTAAAATATTAAAGTAATTTCCCTTATACCCATCAATAAAGAAATTCCCCAGTTTTGAACGATAAACTTTCTCATCCTTCAAGAAAATGCAAGCCTCCATATCTTCATAGTAGAAGGATGCATCTTTAGGGTTTGTTATTGTCAAACTTAGGTTAAAATTTGTAATCACTACAAGAAAATTAGTAAATAGTAAAGGAAATTAGCAACTGAATTTGCTGAATTTTCGTTGCTAATCAAAATTAGCAACCGAAAATAGCAATGGAAAATTCGATTGTAATTTTGATAGTTGGTATTTTTAGCAACCGAATATTTTTTCCGTTGCAAAATCCAACCATTAAAATCTAGTGAACTGGTCAAAATTAGCAACGGAAATTAATTCGGTTGCTATTTTTAGCAACGGATTGTAGTTCCGTTGCTATTTTTAGCCAGTATTATAAAAAATATTTATGACGAAATTTTCATCGCCATTTCGTCACTAAAAATTATTATAATTTTTTAATTATTATTTTTACGCAAAATACATGTAGATAATACATTACAAAACCACCGAGAATCGCACACACATTTGAAATTGAATTGAATTTTGTTTAATTTTTTATAATTTTATATTATAAATTTTAATGGTTAACCAAACTGAAAAACTGAAACCAATAAATTAGTTAAACGAATGTAACGGATCGATTAATAGTTAATATTTTTAAAAGACTGATATTAATAAATTGGTTAATTTTTTCGTTCATGTATCCGGTTAACTAGTCTATACTTGCCCTTAATTTTAAAGACATTGCCAATCGTTTGGAAAGCCTATTGTCTGATGAATTGCGAGCTTATATGCTTCTTGGCACTTCGCCTGATAGTTGGAAGACTTTTGGAAAACTTTTAGCTACTTAAAGCAAGCTGTCTATAGATGCAGTATGTGAAAGTTTTTCAAATATAAAAATCAAAAGAAAGGAGTAAGGCTTTTCTAATCAATACTTATTAACTATTAAAAAAACATGTATTGAAGAAGCAAAACCAGAAAATTTCAAACAAACAGTTAGAAAATCGAGACAAATCAGAAGGGAAATCCAAGTCATTGTGGCAAGTCAGGGCATGTGAAAAGATTCTATAGGCAATTGAAAAAGCAACAAGCAAAACAGAAAAAAGAAGACACAGATAAAATTTCAATTGCATTTGATGACAAAGTTGTCATTTTTTGCCAATGACAGTTGTTTATTCATAATTCTACTTTGGCCATTGATTTTGGAGCCTCATATCAAATCTCCACCAAATGTAAATTTTTCACATATCTTATACCATCAGCAATTTTTGCCATGTCTACGAACTCAATCAAGATTGTTGGCATAAAAAAAGTGTTCTGGGGCACAAATATTGGATGCAAGCTGTGGCTTAAAAATGTGAGGCATGTTCCTGATATGCGGCTCAATGTAGTCTATCCATTGGCATTCTTGCAGATGATGATGGTTGCATAAGTTCCTCTGATGCTATATCTTATAATATCACTAAGGACAATCTTGTGTTGGCTAGAGGGAAGAGACAAAATTCTCGCTATTACATGCAAGCCAAGATATGTATAGGAGAGGTCGAATGGTTCTACGAATTGCGATTGGCCGAATTATGCATACCATAATATACTTCAATTGGTAAGTCTTTTCCACTTTTATCCGGTTGCACGACCGCTGCACATATACCAAACTAATTTCAGATTTAAATGTTTTATAACTAAATAAAAAATACAGTTGATAAAAAATAAATAGATTGTTCCAATTAAGTAGGCAAACCTCAAAACTTATCAATAATAATTTAATTAATGAGATTCACTAGCTAATTCATTATTTTTGAAGCTGAATAATTTTTCATTATTTTCAAAACTATATAATATTTTTTTGATATAATTATCTAATATTCTAAATTTATTGATCATTTATATTGGACATGTCCAAAAGAGAAGCAAATTGCTAGCTCTTAAGTACTTAATTATACGTTATACACAAAACTTAAAAAGTTCTAGTTACAGGAGAGGGGGTTCCTATCATTGTCCCCATTTCATCCTTCAAAATTTGAAGCTATATAATTTTAAGGGTTAATTATAAATTAAGACTTAGATTATAAGGTGTTTTTTAATATTGAAACTAACGTTTAACACCTTATAATATTAGTTTTCAATTTCGACTCGCTTTTCAATTGAGGGACTCCGTCGGAATAGCGACAAAATAGTAATGGAGTCCCTCAATTTAAAGGCGAGTTGAATTTGTAGACTGAGATTATAAGATTTTAAACGTTAGTTTTGATATTGAAAAGCACCGTATAATCTAGATTTTAATTTGTAATCAACCCTAATTTTAATTTGCAGGAAGAATTCTAATTAGATATCAACAAGCTAGAAACTAAAAGTAAAAGAAAGAAAAATTAACTGACCAGTTTGACATTGTAATGTTGGTCCATCCAACAAAGTTCCAACATGATTACTAGAAGCAAAATGAACTTTGATATCCATACAATGCACTTTAATAACCCTAGCCCTTTCCTCATAATCACTAGTTCCTCCTGGAAACACCCTTCCAATACCTTCAAGTTTCAATGAGAAACGCACCACTCCTGCTTCTTCTTTTCTTTGAGCAATAATACCTTCTCCTACAGTTTTATTTATACGAACATTTGATGCACCGAAATTAACGGTCATCAATTTTTCTCTATTTTTATTTTCATCTAAGGTAAAATTCTCGATTCTTGCTGAAGATACATTCTCACTCTGTAAATAAACCGATCCGATCCAATTTTCATATGTAATTGGATTATTTATAGGGTTCAAGATTGATATTGTGATGTTGCAATTAGCTGTTATGCGAGTAGGTGTGAGGTTGAAGGGAAAAACTCGGACCTTTTCGATTTGGATTAAGGGTTTTTGATGGCAAGAGTCCATTCTGTTTTTTTACTGCCTGTAATAAAAACAGTATCACTGGAATAAAAAGAGCTATACACGCAACCACTAAGCATACTTTCTGTCCTAAGGTTTGTTGCTCTGATTGATTTGTATCTTCAATACCTAAACGGCCATCCCGTGGCTGCGACTGTGGCGGTGGTTGCTTAACATATGCCGGAAATTTGCTGCATTGTGGTTGCTTAACATATGCCGGAAATTTGCTGCATTTTGGTGTTCCATTTTGATCCTCCATTATCATGAGGCTGATAGTACTTGTTTCTAAAACTATATAGGTAAATTGCAATGCAAAAATATTTGTTATTAATTGGGTCGTAAAATAATTATTTGTTTTTTGATTTTGTATCTTAGATTTTATATATTGAAAGAAGTAGAAAGGGGAGTAATTCATTTTCTTACTGTAAATTATTTTGTACACCTTATGTTTTTCACTGAATATTATGGTTTCTAGCTAGATTATTTTATGTAATCTGCACTGGCATGTTTTTTTTATTCTATCATATGAAAAAATAATTTAATTTTTGCCTGTTTTAATCTTCAAAAAATATTTAGTGGTCAGCATTTATCTACTGAAAATTTTAAAACCCTAGAAGACTAACTGAATACCTAATTAATCCAACTGACATACCTCAATTAGCATATTTAGCAACTGAAGAAAAATATTAATTAGTTGTCACGCATTACTCATTGTATTACTGATTATATTAGTACTGGAAGATGTAGTTGTAGTTTGTAAAGGTGTTGGTAGCTAGCAGCCAATTAGCAGCGATAGTGTGCGGTGAAAAATAATTAATTTTTGGTACAAAAGTTTATTAATTTAATTTTTCATCCATTATATATATATATATATATAGGTGGCACATGTGTCTTTTCATATAATGAGTTAGATCATTAATGAATTGGTTATAAATGGATCAAAAGTTTGCAAGCTATAACGAATTGGATCGGATTATTGTTAATCGAATTATAAGCACATTATAATGAGTTGAGTTATAAATAAATTAAGTTGGATAAATATTAAAGGTTAAGGGTATTGATTTATGGATCAACAACTATGTATAATAACCGATACCAATATATATCACTCAAAAGACCGTTAGTCCACATAAGAAATAGCTATATGGATCACTTTTATTATTATTATTATTATTACAACCTTTTCTGAGACAGTTAAAAGAATTATTAGACTCTCAATTATTTCAACTATAGATAATTTCCCTATCTGGATCATACTTGAATCATATAAGAGTGAAAATTTGTGAATCAAGTTAATTACATTTTATTATATATATATATATATATATATATATATATATATATATATATATATATATATATATATATATATATATATATATATATATGCAAAGTAATTATCTTTTATAAATTCAATTATTTGTGAATAGTTTGATTTCATGCACATATATATCACTCAAGAAAAGCCTAGAATTAAAAATGTTAAAGTCAATTAGAAAAAAATCTAATAATAAACTATAAGCAAATCTATTACCGAGTGAATTCAAGGGCCTGCATGAGTTAGGATCAAGGTAGAGTCCGTGATTCTAAAGAAATCTTTTTTTCATTGATCTATGCTGTTAAATTTAGTGAAGAAGATTCTCGTTTTGAAGAGCTTAGCCACGACTCCAATTTTCAATTAGGATAGAACCATTGGCCTGTTGGTCATCCGTTTCCCTCTTGGTCGGCTCTATCCTGATTCTATTTCTTTTCTTTTATTCTGAAAAAACCTAATTTAACAACGAAACAATAAACGGTGCCTCTTAAAGAAAATATAAAATATGCTAAATTGAGGTTAACTCTTTTTTTCTTTTTCTTTTTAATTATATCTTAGATGGAACTCGAATTCTGATCCATTAAGATAATATAATGTCAGAATTTTAAAGGTAATTCCCTGTGTAAGGTAAGTTTGAGGGATTGAAAACCTGCAGTGTGATAATTTGGAGATGAATTTGTGGAGTACAATTGAATTTGATCAAGATAAGACCGAGTTTTACTACAAAAGGGAACCTATTTCCACTAAAAGGCCAATATGTGTGTGTGTATATATACAGAGGAATCAGTTGAAATTCTGATTATTCTTTTAAACTATTGAGAGCCTAACTACACTTTTAAACGCCCATTCTTTTTCGTCCCCATTGATGCAAATAAATGTAATTAAGATGATTAATTTCATCTACAGTTACGGACTATTCTACTTATACTAAAAAGTTACAAAATTAAATTTTTTAATAAAAAATACTTGAACTTAGAAAAATGTGTAAAAAAAGTCACTTTGATCGAATTTTGGAATGAATTCTATCAGAAATCCTCATTGGCATGCCACGTTACCCATCTCGTCCAAATGTATAATACATAGACCACCACATTAGCCTATCACCCATGTTAGCCACCACGTCATGGCCATTGAAGAGATGCCACCTGCAAAAATATCTTAAAATTAAATAATTTTTACAAATGTCATCTCCTAATTGGTTGTAATGTGGCAGTTGACATAACACTCATCATATGTTGCAGGCTACTATGATAGTCAAAGAGAATTTCCGATGAGGTTTCTTTCAAAAATCTGATAAAAATGACTTATTTTGAAATATTTTTTAAATTCAAATATTTTTATGTTAAATAATTTTGTATTTTATGATTTTTCGCTTAAAAAGTAGAAAATCTACTAGTAGGTGAAATTAAGATTATGATTATCGTTAACTTTTGTTAAGAGACTGAGTTTACTGAGTTCATTCAGAGCCATGGTACTGGAAAATCACTTTCTTTTTAGCTATTAGTTCGATATGGGCTCACCAATCATTTGCAACCTTCATCTCTTGGAATATTTTTTTATGTTTTATTTATTTATTTAGTTATTTATTCACATCTCTAGCCAATATTCTAATTATGTCCTCGTAATAATCACCAATGTGTATGAGAAAAAGCGTCACTTATATAGGATTAATTAAGTCACAAATTCTCTATTGTTATTTTTAGGATTGAATAAAAATATGATTATTGGACATATGTATGTATGTATGTATGTGTGTGTATATTTTTCCCGAACAGAATTACAAACAAATGATAGAGAAAAGAGAATATGCACAAAGATTTATCGAATTTGGGCTAATAATGCCTACGTAATAGAGTAAGAGCGGAAAGGTATTTCCGCTATCAAATAAGATAGCATTTGTTAAATTGATCCACATAAAAATTTTTCAGATAAAACTAGAATACTTTCCGGACCAAGATATGAAATAGTCAAGATAAAACTGAAAAGTATTCCGAAAATTTTTTTCAATCATTTGTTAAATTTTTTGGGATAAATTAAAAATAATTTTTCTTTAATTTTTTATTTATTTTTTTACCTTAAAAGATCAAGATATGCATATTTTGAACCTATATCAAGATATGTATATCTTGAAATATCAAGATATAAGTAGTTAAAAAATTTTTTTTTGTGAGATTCATTTTTTTTAACAAACGCTTGGAAAGGTCGGAAAAGTTGGAATGGTTTTATTTTCTTTTCATTCCGACCTTTCCAAGATTAACAAAAACTATCTAAGGAAATAGTACAGTGTGAAAATCCCTTAATTCCGAAGCCACAATACCCAAATCTCTACTAAAACAATAGTAATGCCACGAGCTTATCGAGCCAGATCCGATCCTTCAAAATTCAAGATACAAAAGTAACATACCGTAGACAATTTTTGTTACATGTACATATTTAGATATTAGGAGTAATGGAGAGGTAGTATACATGATATCCTTCCTGACATTTGCAATGATATTGGGAAGGAAAATCATGACTAATTTGATCTCGGATCTTTACATTCGTCGATGTCTCTCATAGTAAGATAGATTGAGGAGAAATGGATTAGAAGATTACCGTAGCATCCGATGTATGGATTTCCATGATATCCTTCCAGACATCTGTAATGGATGTGCTCAACTCGGTATTAGGCATTGGTGGGATGGCAATGTAGGTATCTCCGTCACTAATGCCACAAACAATATTAGTGTGCGGAGTTTGAAGTGGGAAAGAAAGGATAATTTTTGAAGGAAAATAAAAACTAAAAAAAAAGGATAAGAAAAAGTATGTTTTTATTATAATTTTTATATTGAGGGAATAACTTGATTAATTTAAGAGGTCTAAAACCAAATAAAATTTTATGTAATCTTTGATAAAGGAGGGCTTAATTAGTTTTAGCCTTGAGGGAAAAATTTTAAAAATTAAAATTTTGATTTGATCATAGATTACTCGAAAAGAATAGCAATAATAAAAGCAAAGAGTATTTTTCCTAGCTACAAAATAAAAGCCAAAAAAAAAATCAGAAGTAAATATTTTCCAGATCAATTGGCATGGAAACCCATCCTCTTTAAAATATTAGTCGTAGTTTCGTTAAATTAAATTGAGATAAGAGCAATTAATGTTCTGTCTAAATATATTCATACAAAAAGATAAGAGAAAAGAAGAAATAGGTTTAGGTATAACAATTGTCCATGCTGCCATTTTTCTCTGCATAGGCCTAACAATGTATGAAGTACAGCAGTTAACCAGCTGGCACAAGTTTGAATTACAAATAAGTTAGTTACAAGAATATTTTCATATTATACGATGTATAGTTAGATAGGATTTTCTGTAGTTTGAATTCTTTTGTATTTTGAATTCCTTCAAGCAAGGAACTGCTGCATGTATACATATTCCTTCACCTCTGTTAATAAACAACTTCTTCACCAAACATTCCATATGGTATCAGAGCTTCCGGTCCTTCACTTTGTTTCTTAAACCTCTTAATTATCTCCTTCTTCTCCCTCATTTCATCATGGCAAATCCTTCTGAAATACACAACCCAGTTCATACTTTAACACTCAACCCCCATCAATCTCACCTTATCACCATTAATATCTCAGCTCAAGCTCCTCTCAAATTAACCTCAAATAACTACCTATCATGGAAACTTCAATTTGAAACTCTCTTTATTGGATATGATCTTCTTGGCTACATTGATGGCACAAAACCTTGTCCTCCCAAAATCATTACAGACAATGACACCACCAACCCAAACCCTGCGTTTCATATATGGATTCGCCAAGATCAACTCATACTCAATGCCCTCATTGGATCATTATCCCCTGAAATTATCCCATTTATTGCCAGAGCAAAAACCTCTCATGAAGCATGAACCACACTTGCTAACACCTACGCTAAACCATCAAGGGGACGGATCAAGCAAGTCAAAAATCGTCTCAAAAATCCCACCAAAGGTACCATGAGTGTCACTGAATTTTTACACTCTGTTAAAGCACAAGCAGATGAACTTGCGATTCTTGGAGCACCAATGGATGCAGATGATTTAATTGAAAAAATACTTGATGGATTGGGTGAAGACTACAAGGAACTGGTTCGGGCTGTACAAGCCAGAGATACAGCTATAACATTTGATGAACTTCACGAGAAACTCCTTACATTTGAGACTTCTATATCATCTCCCACAAAACCTGAAAACACTTTTCCGATCACTGCCAACCCCACTCACAAAACATCCACCAACTGGCGTCCCAACTTCAATCAACAGACCCGCAATAACTTCACTAGACGATCTTCAAACTTTACTGCACCATCTCGTGGTCCTCGACCACCCTCCAAACCATACCTCGGTTATTGTCAGATCTGTGGTATACAGGGCCATACTGCCAAAAGATGTCTATCCTATCGCATTGTTCCAGTGTCATCAAGCAACAATTTCACCAGTTCCCCTCCGACCATCTCATCTTCATGGCACCCTCAAGCCCAGTTCACGACTACACCATCATCTGCAACTCAACCTTGGCTTCTAGATAGTGGAGCATCTCATCACATCACCACCGATCTCAATAATCTCTCTCTTCACACACCTTATACTGGTTCAGATGATGTCATGATTGGCGATGGAACTGGACACTCCATCACCCACACTGGTTCTACTTCTCTTCTTACTCCCTCCAACAAATTTACCTTAGACAATGTTCTTTGTGTGCCTGATATGAAAAAGAATTTAATTTCCATTTCGCAGTTTTGTGCATCCAATAACACATCTGTTGAATTCTTACCTTCTGCTTTTCATGTTAAGGATCTTCAGACAGGGGCAATCCTCTTGAAGGGCGGCACCAAGGAGGGAGTGTATGAATGGCCAGCAAGATCTCATAACCAAAATTCAATCCTTGCATTCTCCATCAATAAAACTACACCCTCAAGTTGGCATCAACGTTTAGGTCATCCAGCTCATCCCATTTTGAAACATCTTATTACTCACTATCAATTAGATTTATCATCTTCTCTGTCTAAAGAACTTATCTGTTCTGCGTGTCTATGTAATAAAAGCCACAAGCTACCTTTTTCATCTTCATCTCTTGTATCTCATCATCCATTACAAATTATTTTCTCTGATGTTTGGACCTCACCGGTTTCCTCTCCAGATGGCCTCAAATATTATGTTATCTTTGTTGATCATTTCACTAAATATACATGGTTTTACACTATGCAACGAAAATCTGAAGTCAAAAACATCTTCATCCGTTTCAAAGCTATTATTGAAAATTATTTCCAAAGGAAAATACAAACACTTTACTCTGATAATGGTGGAGAATATACCAGCCTAAAAGACTATCTCTCACTCAATGGTATCTCTCATCTAACCACCCCACCTCACACACCTGAACACAATGGTTACTCCGAAAGAAGACATAGACATATAGTGGAAACAGGCCTCACTTTACTCTCTCAAGCCTCTTTTCCCTTAATTTTTTGGCCATATGCATTTGCCACAGCTGTCTACCTTATCAATCGCATGCCCACATCTACCTTATCTCTTTCTTCTCCTTATGAGTTAATCTTTAACAATCCACCAAATTATTCAAAATTAAAAATCTTTGGTTGCTTATGTTATCCATGGTTAAGACCATATACCACTCATAAACTAGACACACGCTCTAAACCATGCATTTTCCTAGGATATTCTCTCACTCAAAGTGCTTATCACTGCTTTGATCCATCTACATCCAAACTCTTTACTTCTCGTCATGTTCGATTTGTCGAGTCAGTGTTTCCATATGTGTCTCTCCACAAACAATTACCTCGTCCCAGCATCACAACTGTCGACACTTGGATTCCACCACCCCTCCCTATTTCTCTTCCTAATCATCCTTGCAGGTCTGACATCACTCCCCCTGCAGTGCTCTCACAAGAACAGTCTGCCTCTCCTGCTGATCTGGAACGACCAGCTGCTATTCCCACTACTTCTCGCCATTCCATGACAACTCGAGCTCAAAACAATATTCACAAACCCATTCAAAAACTCACCCTTCATGCCCAAGTTAACCCGCCTTTAGAAATTGTACCTACCTCAGTAACTCAAGCTCTCAAACATCCCAAATGGCGTCAGGCCATGTGTGAAGAATTTGATGCTCTAGTTCGTAATGGCACGTGGGAGTTAGTCCCCTCTGCTCATGCTTCCAATATAGTTGGGTGCAAATGGATTTTTTGTATTAAAAGAAACTCTAATGGCTCTATTGACAGGTTTAAAGCGAGGTTAGTAGCAAAGGGATTTCATCAAAGACCCGGTGTGAACTACCATGAGACCTTCAGTCCTGTGGTCAAGACCACTACCATCAGATTGGTACTCAGTCTTGCTGTCAATCATGGATGGCCTCTACGACAATTAGATGTTAACAATGCTTTCCTTCAGGGACACCTCTCTGAAGATGTTTACATGGCTCAACCTTCGGGCTTCACTGACACTGATTATCCCACCCATGTATGCAAACTTCGTAAAGCTATCTATGGCCTCAAGCAAGCCCCAAGAGCATGGTATCATGAACTAAGGCAGTTTCTCATCACATCAGGTTTTCACAATTCTGTCACAGACACTTCTCTATTCATTTTCAAAGATGGTCTACATTTGGTATATGTTTTGGTGTACGTTGATGATATAATAATAACGGGTAACAACAATGGTCTTATTTCACACTTTATCACTTCTCTAGCTCACAAGTTCTCATTAAAAGATCTCGGTTCTTTATCCTATTTTCTGGGTATGGAAGTCGTTCCTCATTCACATGGACTTCAGCTCTCTCAACGGCGCTATATTAGTGACCTACTACATTGGACTAATATGACTAATGCTAAGCCAGTGTCCACTCCCTTCCCTCCTGGTTCCTCTCCCACTCTCAACTCAGGCACCTTATTATCAGATCCCACAGAATATCGTGCAATAGTTGGTAGTCTTCAATACTTGTGCCTCACTCGTCCTGACGTATCCTTTGCAGTTAACAAGCTCTCACAATTCATGCACCAACCAACATCAGATCATTGGTCACTAGTCAAGAGAGTATTACGATATCTACGTGGCACCATGAATAAAGGCTTAATGCTTCACAGACAATCTTCACTTTCACTTCATGCCTTTTCTGATTCTGATTGGGCAGGCAACAAAGATGACTTCTCTTCTACCAGTGCATACCTTATTTATCTTGGACGTAACCTGATCTCCTGGTCATCCAAGAAACAGAAGACTATTGCCAGATCCTTCACTGAGGCGGAATATCGTTCAGTTGCTGCCACTGCATCTGAACTAAGCTGGCTCAGCTCTCTCCTTACAGACCTTGGGTTCTCATGCTCCAAATCTCCTGTAATTTACTGTGATAATGTTGGTGCCACTCAGCTGTGCTCCAATCCAGTCTTTCACTCACGCATGAAACATGTGGCTATTGACTATCATTTTATCAGAGAGCAAGTTCAATCTGGTCTTCTTCGTGTTGCTCACGTGTCATCTGCTGATCAACTAGCGGATGCTCTTACTAAGCCATTGTCTCGACAACAATTTCAAACTTTCACATCCAAGATAGGCCTCTCAAATCGTGACCTATCTTGCGGGGGCATATGAAGTACAGCAGTTAACCAGCTGGCACAAGTTTGAATTACAAATAAGTTAGTTACAAGAATATTTTCATATTATACGATGTATAGTTAGATAGGATTTTCTGTAGTTTGAATTCTTTTGTATTTTGAATTCCTTCAAGCAAGGAACTGCTGCATGTATAAATATTCCTTCACCTCTGTTAATAAACAACTTCTTCACCAAACATTCCATACAATGTACTTTGGTATGGGCATCAACTGCAAATTTCTGTTATATGTTTTATATTTTGGTGAAATTATATACTTAATTTATTGAAATAATGCTCACTGTGTTTCTTTTTTTTTTTTTACAAAAAGTGAAAAATATATTTTCCCACGGAGGATCTCAATCTTAAAACTTGTCTCTTAAATTTAAATATATATATATATATATATATATATATATATATATATCATTAAAAACTAAATTAAAAAGATAGTTGATTCGACATATTATTGGGTTACAAAATTTTTCTACACAATTTTGGCTCCAACTTTTCCCATCTAGTTTAGTGCTGGATTTCTTAATCCGTCAATAATTGGTTGTTAATCTTTTTTATTTCGCATTGAAATTTTTAATTTTCCACTAATTATCAATAATTAGCAATGGATTTCAATCCGTCAAAGGTTTTTTTTTATTTTTTTAAATATAAGTAATACTTGACATATATAGTAAATATGGTTGATTATTGATATAGCATGAGAAACGAGAGGAATAAAAGCCAACTTCATTATTTCATAATCTCATGTATCTTGAAGAACAAGAAAATAGTATTTATACAAGCTGTAAAACAGAGCTCAAAAAATAGCTAGAAAACAAAGACAACTTAAAACCGTTCCATTTCCCGCCTTAGCTACCATCACACCAAAATGGTGCGCATGGTATATTTCACACCCCCTCCTCAAGTTGGAGCCGTTAAGACATTAAACAATCCCAACTTGGACAAAGTAGGCAACATATGATCTAAAGACAACGCTTTGGTAAACAAATCAGCTGCTTGCTGTTTAGTGGAAACATGAGAAAGATACACAAACCCAGCAGACACATGATCCCGAATCAAATGACAATCTATGTCAATGTGCTTGGTTCGGTTATGTGCAATAGGATTGTGTGACAATGAAATAGTTGAACTACTATCACAATGCAGTTGAATGGGTAATTGGATCGAAATACCAAAATCTGCCGGTAAAAACTGCAACCATTTCAACTCACAACACGTTGCTGCCATGCTTCTATACTCAGCTTCAGCACTTGAACGACTAACAGTAGTATGCTTCTTGGTTTTCCATGAAATCAAAGAACTACCCAACAAAACACAAAACCCAGTCAATGATCTTCTGGTTTGTTTGCACTTAGCCCAGTCAGTATCGCAATAAGCAGTTATTGTGGAAAAATCAGATGTACTACTATAAAATAATCCATAACCCATCGTGCCTTTCAAATATTTCAAGACATGAAAAGCAGCTACCAAGTGATGTTTACACGGCTTCTGCATAAACTGACTAAGCTATTGAGTTACAAAAGACAAGTCAGGTCTGGTAAATTGCAAATATAAAAGCCTTCCTACCAGACGCCTGTAAACAGTTGGATCATTCAATAATTCCCCTTCAACAGTAAGATCAATACCGTGATCAGCAGGATTGGCAACAATTTTAGCATCAGTAAGACCTGCATCTGCCAGAATATCTGTTATGTATTTGGTTTGAGATAAGAAGATACCTTCTACTGTTCGAGTAATTTCCAATCCCAAAAAGTATTTTGCTGCACCTAAATCCTTGATAGTAAACAAATCATGCAAATATGATTTCACAATATCTATATCATTTTCTTGAGCTCCCATAATGAGTATATCATCAACATACACCAAAAAAGCAAGAAAATTACCCTTTAGTGTCATGAAAAATAGGCAATGATCATTGTAAGATCAAGTAAACCCAAACTCAAATAATTTTTCTGAGATTTCTTTATGCCATTGTCTGCCAGCTTGCTTTAGTCCATACAAGGACTTAATTAATCGACAAGTTTGACCCTTTTGAGCTTTATGATACCCCAAAGGTGGTTGCAAATAAATCTCTTCATCCAAATGACCATGTAAGTATGCATTATTCACATCTATTTGGTTAATTGGCCAATTGAAAGTAGCTCCCACAGCAAAGAAAACTTTGACTGTAACAGACTTTGCTACAGGGCTAAAACTTTCATGATAATCCACACCAAATTCTTGATTAAACCCCTTTGCTACAAGTCTAGCCTTAAACCTGTCAACTTCTCCTGTAGGTTTGTATTTAATACGATAAACCCACTTTGTAGCTAAAGGTTTTTTATGAGCTGGTAACGAAACAACCTCCCAAGTGTGATTTGCTTCCAAAGCTGCGAGTTCTTGATTCATAGCAGAGACCCAAGCTGAATCTTGTGTGGCTTCAGAATAAGTCTTAGGTTCCTTGAACTGAGCAATGGTAGACAAGAAAGCCATGTGATCAGCAGACTTAAACAATTGAGGCAAAAAACCCGTAGATTTCTGAAAAGCATAAGCAACAAAGTCTTTAAGCCACTGTGGCTTAACAGATTTTCTAGTAGAATGTCTGACAAAAACTGAGGAAGGCACAACATCATTTGATACTACTGAAGTTAATTGAGTAACTGGTTTGACCAAATTCTCAAGGTTCTGTGTATTCAATGTTGAACCATAAGGAAAACTGGTTTCAACAAAATGTACATCTCTGCTGACATGAATTTTTTTGCTTTCTAAATTGAGAACTTTAAATCCCTTTTTGCCTGGAGTGAAACCAAGAAACAAGCCTCTATGTGCTCGTGCTTCAAACTTATCTTTGTGTGGCTGTACATCAGTATAAAAACATTCACAACCGAAAACATGAAACCTTGAATATTCAGGAGCATAACCATACAATTTTTCATGAGGTGTAACCCACTGAAGCACTTTGGTAGGCAGCACATTAACAACAGCTACTGCCATCTGTATAGCTTCACCCCAAAAACTGGTAGGAAGGTTAGCCTGAATTAAGAATGCTCGTGCCAATTCCAACAAATGCCTGTGTTTTCTTTCTACCGTACCATTCTGCTGTGGAGTATATACACAAGATTGTTGATGCACAATACCCCTATCCATGAACAACTGACTACAATTACGATTAACAAATTCCCTGCCATTATTAGACCGGATCATCTTGACTTTAACATTAAACTGAACTTCAATCATATTCAGAAAAGTAGTCAGAGCAGCAATGGTTTGGGCCTTGTTTTGCAGCAAAACAATCCAGGTAGCTCTAGAGTAAATATCAACAATGGTTAAGAAATATCGGGCTCCTGTCAATGATCTTTCTTTATAAGGACCCCATAAATCTACATGAATCAACTCAAAACAAGCATTTGACACCATGGTGCTTCTGGAAAAGGAAAATCTATGCTGTTTGGTCAAATGACAAACATTGCAATCTTTATTTAAGCAATCAATGGAAACTACATCATCATGTATATGGCTTAGAGCCTCAAATGAAGCATGCCCTAATCTCAAATGCCAAATATCTTCTGTAGCCATTTTATTACAGCCATTAAATGAAAACAAACATCTTTGCACAATATCTCGACACTTAGAATCAAAAGAATACTCATCCAGCAGATAAAGACCATGATGATTCCAGGCAACCACTATAACCTCTTTACTCTTCTGGTCCTGTAGACATCAATAATCCTTGTGAAAAGTAACTTCAATAAAAGCTTGTTTTAATAATCGACTAACAGACAGTAAGTTATATTGAAAGCTGGGAACCGAGAAGACTCTGTCCAAAAACAGCGTTTCTGACAAATGAACTTCCCCTATCTCCTTAACCATTCTAACCTTTCCATCAGGCAATGTGACAGTTTGTTTGGAAGGTAAATTATGTATATTAACCAGCCTACTTCTTTTTGCAGTCATATGAGAAGTAGCTCCACTGTCAATGATCCAGTATTCTTCCAAAGAAAAATCAGAATTGGGAGAATTTGAGGATTTACCTGAGAAACCAGCAAAAGCAGTGAAATCTGCAGTGATGGGATTATTGGAAACGACATTCTTGCCTTTCATCATACGATGTATATCAGTTAACATCTTGCCAAAATTAGCAGGTATAGCTTCATCTGAATCAGTATCTTCACAGCTTGAATCCGCTGTGCCTTTAGTAACTGCTGCATTGGCTTTTGTTTTTAAATGCTCCTTTTTCTTTGTTTTATCTCCCTTCCACCAATCCAGATATCCAATGATTTGAAAACAGTTTGATTTCATGTGTCCTGTTGAACCACAATGAGAACAAACTTTTTCATCTTCTAACTCCTTGCTTTTCTTCTTTCCTTTTGCTTTTGCAAATCTTCTATCCTTTTTAGCAAATGCCGCCATATCAAAAGAATGATCTACTGAAACTTCATTATATTTTTCCACTTGAAGTACCATAGAATAAACTTTATTGAGGTTAGGCATAGGTTTGATTAGGGAGATCTGGTTCCTCACATGATCATACTGCTCATTTAAGCCCAAGAGAAACTGGAAAATTTTGTCCTCTTCTTGAACATCCTGAATCCTCCGAAAAGCATTACAAACACAGGATTTTGTTGCACCACAGTGACAAGAAGGAACAGGTCGTAAAAAGGTTAATTCATCCCAGCATCTCTTCAACTTTGAAAAATAAATCATGACAGAAGAATTCCCTTGATGAATCAAACTCAACTCTCTTTTGATCTTAAAAATCTGTGGACCATTACTTTCTCCAAAACGATGTTGAAGATCTAGCCATAACTCCCTAGATGTTGAAACATACTGAAAGCCATCAGATAAATCTTTAGTGATTGCGTTTAAAATCCACGCAGTGACCAGATTATCTAGTTTCATCCATTTCTTGAACATCGGTGTACCTTCAGGAGGTATTTCCGGTTCTTCTAAGACCAGATCTGCTAATTCTTTTACTTTCAAAGCACGAATCATCGAGCGACTCCATGACATGTAATTATAGCCATTTAGTTGTGTGTTAACAAGTAACAATCCAGGATTTTCAGTCTGCAAGCTAGATCCAGAAATATGATAAGCATTACCTTCACCAGATCCACCAGCGCCTATGTCAATACCTCCATTAACACTATCCACACCAGGTCTTGAATCATCAAGGTAATCTGCATCAGTTGCTATTTCACGGAATCGATTCTGATTCTGTTTGCCTCTCGCCATTGCAGGATCAATTTAGAACCCTGCTCTGATACCATGAGAAACAAGAGGAATAAAAGCCAACTTCATTATTTCATAATCTCATGTATCTTGAAGAACAAGAAAACAGTATTTATACAAGCTGTAAAACAGAGCTCAAAAAATAGCTAGAAAACAAAGATAACTTAAAACCGTTCCATTTCCCGCCTTAGCTACCATCACACCAAAACGGTGCGCATGGTATATTTCACATAGCAAACCACTATAATTTTGTTTGACAAAATCTATTTTCAAGTTCTTGAATTTTTAATTAAAATAATTGTAAATTAAACCATTTTATCTTTAATTAATTTTGACAATACAACCCTGGTAAAAATTGCATAAGTTTAAATGACTATGCAACAAGTTTATATTGGATACTAATTTGGTGTTTAAACTGAAATTGTAATGATAGTGTCGGTTAATAATAATAATAATAATAATAATAATAATAATAATAATAATAATAATAATAATAATAATAATAATAATAATAATAAATAAAACACAATATGGAAAATTTATTTCAAGACTAGAAACCGAATGGAAAACATAATTGTGTAGCTCCTAATGTATGGATTACAATTAGACTTCTCATAGTATGAATTCCGTCAGACCAAACCAATGAAGCAGAAGCCATCTCCTCAGTGCCGAAACGATCACTTTCAACGCTCACATTGAAAGAAAGTTTCTCGTTTATAGATTTAAAGGAGAGCACATCAGGATTTACTCTAATTATAATTATAAATATTACTAAGAAGAAATTAAATACGAGACCTCCCATATTTTTAATCAAGTTTTGCTGTGTTAGTCACTATAAGCCAACTCCACATGATTCGCTTGGAATTTTTTTTTTTTTTTTTTACAATGATAGTGATAAAAATATTTTTTAAAAATTTACAATGCCAAAGTTGATGAAGTTTCAAAAGTTCGAAGGAATAATTTCGTGAATTTAAGTGGTCTAAAATTAAATAAAAAGTTATGTAATCTTTGATAAAAAAAGGGCTTAAGTAATTAGTTTAATTGTGCAAGAAAAGTTAAATTTTTTTATTTGATATCATGTATTCCTCAAATAATAATAAAAGTTAAAGAGTCTTTTTCTAAAAAAATGAAAGCCAAAAACAAAAATCGGAGATTAACCTTTTTCAGATGTGGGTATACAAAAAGAAAAGAAGAAAAAGGTTTAGGTATGGCGTTGGTATTTGTCCATGCTGCCATTTTTTTTTTTTTTCTGTGCAGACCTAACAAGGTACTATGGTATGGGCATGAACTGCAAATTTCCGCCATATGTTATATATATTTGGTCAAATTATATATATATATATATATATATATATATATATATATATATATATATATATATATAATTTATTGAAATAAAATCACATTATTTCTTTTATGAAAGTGCTGAAATAGCTTTTTTTTTTAAGAGATGAGTATTCAAACTTTGAAATTTCTCTTTTAATTCTAAATCACCATACTATTAGAGGCTTAAAAAAATGATTGATTTGGCATAAGTAATATATGCCATAACGAAATTTCCCTACATTATTACCATAGTAAATAATATGGAGATACTATCAAATTTGACCCCTTAAATAACCTGATTTAAGTAGATATTATATTATCCATTGTAGACATATATATGTAAAGGGCCATAATGAATTAATTTTTAGTTGAGTAGCTAAATTACAACAAAATTGAAAGTCAAAGGTTCAAATGAATGAATTTTCAGCTGAAATGGTTTAATTTTCATGAAAACGTACCGCCCGAATTAATACTTATTAGTGAATTTCTGATTAAGGGTCGTTTGGTTGAATAGTTAGTACTAGCTAATAGCGGTTGCTAATATTTGGTAATTGATAGTTAGTGGAAATTAAATTGTATTTTATATAAAATTACCATTAAAATTATATATTTACACGTAAGCATAATTGAGTAAAAGTAGTATTCAATTTTTTTAATTTTTTTTAAATGATTCCATTAAAATGACTCCACTAAAATAATTAATTGATCCATTGAGATTATCCCTCAATAATATTTAAATGGCCCTGTTATAATAAATTAATATTTGCATTTTTTTTATTGTTATTATGGAGAGGGTTGCAGTGACAACTGTTGAAAGTATTTTTCTACTATGAATATAGTAAAAAGTTGCAGGTGAAATAGAATGTAAGTAATTGATAAATTATTTATATTGAAAATGATATATTTTAAAATATTGATAATAAAATAATTATTCAATATTTTTAAAATATGAATATTTTGAGTATTTTTTATAAATATTATTATAATATTATAAAGTAATTTTTGTTATTTTTTTATGTGAATGAATTTTTACTTTATAATTTTTTTGACCCAAGTGAACTTAATTCTTGACTGTCACTGTACTTTGATAATAATAATAATAATAATGATAACAGCTCGGTAATACTGGACTGCTCTCAGTATGTTGATCCTGGCCGATACTTCGATGAACTTACAAATGGGGATATTTCGGCAGAATTCGGCGAGGAGACTTTCTGACGGTCAAATCAGTAAATGGTAAAAGAATCAGTTTAGTGGAAGAGATGGCTTAGAAGACCATACCCGTCAATCGTGATTGTTTTTATAGGGGTGAGTATCCTATTCTCATTAGGAATCCTAATGGCCATGGGAGTCCTGTTAGAGAGGACTTCTGCCTAGATAAGAAGTCTTCCATAGGTAGGAAGTTGGTCTCCAATTCGTGTCCTAACTGGACTTACGAGAAATAGCACCGCTGAGCTGCTCCACTCATAGGGTTCATATAATTGAGATTTAGGCTATGGGCCTGGACTCGAGGCCCAGTCCGGTTATCATAAGTCCCCTCCAAGGTGCGAGTCATTTATATCGAGAACATGCAAAACTCTCTTGTAACACTTTGAATTAATCATCCGAGCTACGTAGCTGTCCTGATTTTTGAGAATCATGGCGATGCTTTGGTTTTCGTACTAGGAATAATTACAGCTCTTTCGATCCTTGTGCTGTCAGAATCATAATTGTGTCTCCTTGAATCCTGTACCCAGCTGTTGACATAATTAGTTTCACACACATCGGTGAGATCTGCGCCATCTGATTCTTTTTTATCCGATGGTTCGCCTCAACTATAAATACCCTTCGAATTGCTTCATTTTTACCTTTTTCGCTATCATTTCCTTGTTTGCTTCTCTCTTTTCTCGGTATTAAACCCTTCAATCTTCTTCAGATTCTTTACTTCAAATCTCAGGTTAGTTTCTCTATCCCCTTATTTCTTCATTCCTTTTTGCTTTCACCTTCATTTTTACTTTGCTTTTATCTTCATTGCAAGATGAGTGGAACCTTAGACTCTAGCAAAATTAGGATTTCTGATAACTTGTTAAAAGATAGTACCCTGAGCACCTTAGCTTGTAGCTCATCCACCAATAGCACACCCATAGAGCTCCTTGAGTTCCAAGCGATCCCTCCAAACTCAAACTGGATTCCCAAAACTACTACTGCAAATCCTCTTAGCGTAAAAGTGTCAGCTGATGGAATGTGTCATGGTATGCACATAAAGATCACGCAGCAAAAAACAATAAAAATTTGATCATACATGCCATACAATTCCATGACAAGAATCGAAACATGCAATTTTAGAATTTTAAAACTTACAACTTTGGATACCTTTAAAACTTGATTTTGATGATGACCAGCAACCAATGAGGATATTTTAACCTTATACCTTCACCACTAATGCCAAGGAACAACCTTTTACGCCACTCCTCTCTATGTTCACACACACAATTGCACCGACGGCTTAAAATCGAGATTGTTAGCTCTCAAAATAAGTATTGTGTAATGGCTATGGTTTGAAGCTACAAAATTTAATTTTGTACTTCTCTTAGGTTGTTATTACTACCAAAGAACACAAGAGAATGAGGAACAATCCTTTCTCCTTGTGAAAATTGGCCAAAATAATTAAGTGAGAGAGAGAGAAGTTCACGCCAAAACCATAGAAGAACTAGGGTTTCACGTTTTTTTCCTTTCAATATATATTATCTCATTATGTAAGTGATTAATCTAAAATCTACTACCTCAAGATAATTTATTTTAGCCTTAATCACTTCCTTAAAATAAGTAATATATATTGATTCAAACTCTTTTGATTTAATCCAAGATAAATAAATAAGAAATTTAATCAAATAATATCACTTAATAAAGAAATTCACATGTGCCGAAATTTCTTCAATATTTATCTTGGGAATTTCGGCTAAGACATCCCTTAATTAAGTGTTTTAATTTGATTTAAATATCATTAGGATTTAATACTCAATTAACTTAATTAATATAAGATAATTAATTAATTGAAATTAAACCATGTGGGCTGAATTTCTCTCTCTCATGGGCCAAGGTCCAATAGCATTTATAATGCCCATTACATACATTAATTTGACTTTAATTAAAAGCCCAAATTAATGCCCAATACTTTATTTAAATATTTTAAGCCCAATGCTTTGTGTGCGATCCTATAGGTCCATTTAATGTTGGCAATGAATTAATAAATTAATTCAAAGGCTATATATATTCTCTAGCAAGATATTATAGCATTCCAAATTAAATGAAAATGTATATGGCATTTAGTGACCTAATGCAATTTTATATAGTCCCTTACACATAAATATCAGAATTAATATAAGGCATGGAACTAGTCATCCTTATATATATTAATTCCTTTCTTGATATTCCAGTGACATTGAACTCTCAAATAAATAATGATTACTCATTATTTCATCTCGGTATGGCCATACACTTCTCAGTTCACTGATCAAGTGGCCGATGATATTTTCTCTCTTATAGAGAGGGGTAATCCCTTCACTTCCCTCATGCTCTCTAACATGAATCAATGCATACCCAAGCATACCCGTACTTGTCACTCTGTTACGAGCACGTTAGGTGTATGTCAAAGCACACAATAATTCATAAAGAGTTTCATAGAGATTTTAGGTCTAAAAACTCCGATACAAAACTTGCATATGAGAAACACTTATGACTTGTACCATGTAGTATTCTCATGAGTGGATCGAATCCAGATACCATGTTCTAAACATGTATCTATGATCTCTGATTGACACTATTGTCCTTTTTATCCGTAAGACAGAACTCAACTTATCAGAGAGAGCATACTAGTCTTAATTCATTTGTTATTCCCATAACAATGACTGACTAAGGATATTTAGAATGAAGTCTCATTTGTTTCAAGGTCTTACAACCATGTGCCTCACACATGATAACTTAAACTGAAACAATATTCTTGGATAGTTCTATCAATTGATATGCACAGGAATACAATAGATAAAACAAATGCCTAATTTATTAACTAAAGTATTTTATTACAATGTATTGGGGCTAGGGCTTATACTAACACCAGCACCTAGCAAACTTAAACCACGGAGGCCGCTAAAATCCAATCCTCGCATAGTCTACATAAGTTCATCTGTGAATATGGCCGAGTTACCTAACTCACAGGCCAAATTAGGAATAACCCCACGATACAAACTCTTGGCTCCTAATAGTCACATTCCGACCAAACACAACTTTAATGATAAGAAAAAACTCATCCTCTACGAGATTAACATCCAGGCTAGGGTCACTATTCCTTTAACTCATTTTGAAGCCTCTCTCCTAAAATACTATGACCTTATTGTTAGCCAATTACAACCCAATGCCTGGTTTACACTTATGGGTCTTCAAATTTGGACGACAAAAAACAGGATTGACCTTACTGTCCACCTATTCAAGGTAACACACGTGGTTAGTCATAGGCATATGATTGAAGACTATTGTTACATACAAGCTAGACCAAGGTATGGTATTTTTTCAAGAAAGTCGGACTCTCTTAAAAATTGGAAACACTGATTCTTTGTCATAGAGAGCGACGGGGAGTTCCCTTTTCAAACTTATTGGGGTCAGTTCGGGAATAAGAATGAGCCACGTGTGGTACTCACCCAAGATGAGGAGAAAACTTTAGCTTGATGGAGAGAGCCCTGCCATCAGAAGATTGACGTTTATGATTTTCTGGACCCTAAGTCCTCCCCTGAGCCCCAGAGCGATATACGAGGTATATTTACTGATTTCTGTTCGAGTACTAACTCTAATTTTTCTCATTGTATTATTATTTTGTAGTTATGAAGAGGGTCAAAAAACTAACCTTCGGGGAAAAAAGTCAAGGCCAAGAGGGCCAAGCTCGGAGAGAGGTCTCATTTTATAGGTATAGAGCCTGTTCAGATGAGGAGCATGACTTTTGCTCCTACATCTATCCCTCCCGTTCCTGCAGCTGATGTGGTGATAGGCTCTGTTTCTGCTCCTATAGACCAAACTTGAGAGTTGCCTACTGCGAGCTCACCACCAAACAGCCTGCCAAATGCCATAACCATCTCAGATGCCTCTTCTACCTCTCCGATCAACCCTTCTCCTAACATGGGTTGGCCATATATTTTTCTTTTGGTCCCATATTCCTCTCGAGCCTCAAAGTAAAGGTTGGCTCCCTTCCCCCCAGAATGGAATAAGAGGGTTAATAAAATGATAGAGGAGGTTCGGGGTCTTTGGCTTTCCAACCCTTCTACTTATAACTCTATAAATTTCGAGTTCAACAGCTTCTGCTCCATGTTGACTTGTGTTTCAAATGAAGTGTCCTCCTTCATAAATTTGAGGGTGTACTAGTTATCTATTGTGATAAGGAGGCATCAGGTCGAGGTATGTCATTTTAAACTTCTTGTTATTTTTGTGCTCTTTGTTTATTATCTTTTTCATGTTTCCCTTTGCAGAGCACAATCCCTCTAATGCCATGATCGGTAAGATGAGCCGACTTTTGGGCCTTATAAGGAAGGAAAAGAGGATTACCTCCAAATTTTACAAAGAAGTTGAAGGAGGCCAAGCAAGCGGCTATTGGCTGAAAAAATCAAGCAACTACCCTCGAGATCAAAGTCAAAGAGGTGGAGGAGGCCATCCATAAAGGAGCCAAGGAGGTCGATAAAGCTATCCAAGGCCAAGGCTTTTACTGCCAAGGCACAAGAGGATTATCGAGCCTCGAAAGCCGAGCTAGAGAGGTGTAAAGTGGAAAAGATTGGGCTAGAGAGTAAGGTTGCCTCATTCGAGAAAAGGCTCTCGGAGGTAGAAGAGAAAATTGACGATCTAGCTGTGGACAAGGCTATAGCATATGGTGATAAGATCATCCAAGATATGAAGAGCAAGTTCCCTCAGGAGGACTTTGCTTGGGTTGATGACAACGACCCTAATAAGGAATAGTTTTTTTCCTTTTGTTTTATGTAGCCTTTGAGGCCTCTTTTCTCTGTATTTGAAATATTTATAATGAAAATGTCATTTTTGCCTCATAATTAGCTTGCCTTTTATTTTTTCACACTACTTTATTAAATGCTTTTTAGTGGCTTTTCGTTCTGACTCGATCTCTGCCGTTTCGAGTTATCATTTTTCTTTGAGCCTTTTGCAAGTAGTTTGAGTAGAATGAGATTCTTATAAAGAAATCCAAAGAAATTTAAAGATATACATAAGCAACTAAGTGTTGGAAAATGCTTCCAGCTTAAGCTGTCAAGCTAAGCTTCTTTATTATTGACTTGCGTGCTCATGGCTTAAGCTACTAAGCTGAGCTGTTACATTGAGTCATGCTTCTGGAACTTTTTAAGAATAATACAAGACTTGGGGCAAAAATACAAGAATGTTATTATTACAAAATATGCTCGTGGTAAACATGCCTAACTGAGCTTAGAAAAATGCCCTTTTGGTAGACATGCCTATAAGCTTTCCCGAACTGCTCCTGGTGAATCATGCCTGATTGAGCTAAGGGAAGTCATGGCGAAACATGCCTGTGAGCTTACTGATCTTTTTCAATGGCAAACATGCCTGTTTGGGTGAAATTATTGATGATACTTTTTTAAGTTGGTAATATTCCATGAGTGCATAGTACTTTTCATGCCATATCTTTGAGTTTGTATACGCTGAAGTTGACTACTTCGTGTACTTCAAACGAACTTATCCAATTAGGGGTCAATTTGCTGACCCCTGCCACTGTTTGTGCTTCGATAGCTTTTTTTAGGACCAGCTCGCCTATTTGAAAAGTTCGAGGCTTTACCTTTTTGTTACTATAGGATGCCATTTGCTGTTTGTATGTGGCTGCACAGATCTGGGCCTGTTCCCTTTTTTCCTTCAAATGTGTCCAAGTAATACAACAATGACTCCTCATTTGCCTCTTGATTGTGCTACTCAGTTCTTAGGTTTAGCATTCCTATCTTGCAAGGGATCATTTCCCCCACACCGTAAGTTAGGGAGAAAGGCGTTACTCCTGTTATTGATCAGGGTGATGTTCGGTATGCCCACAGAACGCTGTTTAGCTCGTTTACTCACAAGCCCTTAGCTTCATCCAGCCTCTTTTTTAGCCCTGCCAATATCATTCTGTTTGTTACTTCGGTCATACCATTTGATTAAGGATGGTACACTGACATGAATTTGAGCTGGATGTGCAATTCTTCACAAAAATTTCTGAAAGATTGACAATCGAATTGTTTTTCATTATCGGTAATAAAAGTGTGTGGGATTTTGAACCTTGTTATTATTGATTTCCAAGCAAATTTGATTATGTTCGCTAGGCTAATGGTGGCCAAGGGTTCAGCTTTAACCCATTTAGTAAAGTGATCCACCGCCACTACCAAAAACTTTCTCTATCTGGTTGCTAGTGAAAATTGTCCCAGTATGTCTATTCCCATTATGCAAAAGTCAAAGGGCTGTATATCGGGGTCTGTCGCACTGACTGCTGATGAATTATCTTTTTGAATCTCTAACATTTATCACACTTTTTCATCAACTCTTTAGCATTTGTTTCCATACTTGGCCAATAGTATTCCTGCAATACGGCTTTTTGAGTTATTGTTTGAGCTCCTTCATATGCCCCACAAATTCCTTCATGTATTTCCTGAAGCACGTAGTTGGCTTCGTCTGTACTTGGACACAGCGATCGGGGATGTGAATATAATCTATGGTATATTTTCCCATCCAAGATGGAATAGAGACTGGATCACTAAACCACCTTTTTTGCTTCTACTTAATCTTCCGAGAGGGCGCTCGTTTCCAAGAACTGGTAAATTGGCAGTTGCCATCCATCCATCTGTTCATTTTTTTGTACTGAAAAAGCTTTATAATAGGGTTGGGTGATAATGGGCCATACTACTTCTTTCCATTTTATTGTGTTGTTTGAGGTGCCTGTTTGGCCAACAAATTGGCCTCCCTATTTTCCTCCCAAGGTATTTGTTCGATTGTCTACGAGCTTTCGCCCTTTTCTAATTGAGCTAATAGCCCTGATACCAGGTCTCGGAATTTCATCATCACTTATTCTTTGGCTTCGAACTTCCCTATCAATTGATTGACAACTAGCTGTGAGTCAGAGTGGATAAGTAAGGAGTCAGATTTTACCTTGAGAGTGAGCTCTAGCCCGAAGCATAACGCTTCATATTTCGTTATATTGTTCGATGCTAGGAAAGATATCCTAGATAAACCCTTTATAAATACTCTTCCTGGGCTGGATAATACGACTCTTACCCCTACCCCTTCGAATGATGCCGCTCTGTCAACACGCAACTTTCATGCCACTTTGTCCAACTCGGTCGGGGTGGCATAGAATTCTATAATGAAATCTTCCAATATTTAAGCTTTCATTGCAGAATGAAGCTTATATTGAACATCAAATTCTCCCAGCTGAGCTGTCCATTCAATTATCCTCCCTGACGCCTCTGGCTTTTACATTACCTTCTTAAGTGGAGTATTGGTTCGAGCCACTACTATATATGCTTGGAAATAAAGGCGGAGTTTTACTGCTGACTTGAGAAGGGCTAAAGCTAATTGCTCAAGGACTGGATATCTTAGTTTGGCTCCCTGGAAAACTCTACTAGTATAGTATATGGGAAACTGCTGAGTTTTTTCCTCCCATATCATGACTGATCCTACTGCTCCCTCTAAAATGGACAGATACATAAACAAGTTTTCTCCTAGTTGCGGTCGATTGAGCAGTAGAGCAAAACTCAAGAATTCTTTGAGCGCTTTGAAGGTGGACTGGCACTTCGAGCTCCACTCGAAATTTTTTAAATTCTTCAATAGCTTGTAAAATGGCAGACACTGCCTCACCAAACAGGAGATAAACCTTTTGAGCGCTGTAATCTTTCCATTCAATATCTGTACCTCCCTAATCGATCTTGGTGGTTTTATTTTTAGAATAGCCTCAATTTTTGCTGGGTTAGCTTCAATTTCCCTTTATGAGATCACAAAACTAAGAAACTTACCAAACCAGACTCCAAATGCACACTTTTTTGGATTTAGCTTGAGGCCAAACTTTTGAGGATAGAAAACATTTCCTCGAGTTCCTTGGGTAGATCATCTGAGGTTTTACTTTTGACTATCATGTCATCTACATATACTTTTATATTCCGACCTATTTGTCCAGCGAATAGCTTGTTCATCAGCCTTTGGTATGTGGCTCCTGCTTTCTTAAGATCGAAGGGCATTACAGTATAACAATATGTTGCTTTATGGGTACTGAATGCCGTCTTTTCCTCATCCTCTGGGTTTATTGGGATATGGTGATAGCCTACCGAAGCATCCAAGAAGGCATATTCCTCGAACCCGACCATTGAATCCACCGATATGTCTATATTTGGTAGCGGATAGCTGTTTTTAGGGCATGCCTTGTTCAGATCGGTAAAATCTACATACATTCTCCACTTCCTATTAGCCTTTCTTACTATGACCACATTGGATAGCCAATTTGGGTATAGCAGTTCCTTTATGAACCAATTCCTTAGTAAAATGTCCATCTCTTTCTTTATCGCTATCTGCCGCTCTGGTGCGTGCTATCTGCCGCTCTGGTGCGTGATTGCGCTTTTTCTGCTTGATCGGCTTGCAACCTAATTATATGCTCAACGAGTGAGAAATGGCACCGCTGAGCTGCTCTACTCATAGGGTTCATAGAATTGAGATCTGGGCTACGGGCCTGGAATCGAGGCCCAGTTCGGTATATATATAATATATACATTATTATTATTAATTTTAAAAATTAAAAAAATTTACGATCATTAAAAGAATATTATAATCTAAAAAATAAAATAAAATTCAATTAATCTGATAAGGAAAAAAAAAAACACCGTGATAGAACTTTTGGAACAGCCATTGATTGCAAAGGAAACCAACTATATAATAGTTGCTTATTGAAAAAAAAAAAAAAAGCATATATTTGACAGTTGATGGATGGAAGTTAACCTCTCATGTGTGCCCAACTTTTAAACTAAACTCACTCTAAATTCTGGTTATTGTATTTTTTTTCATTACAAAATAAATATAATGTCTAAATACAATTGGACAGTTAACGGATGGAAACCTCTTCCAATTATTCTGATTTTTCCTCTTTTAAATGTTAATATTGTGATAAAATGAGCATTTTGCTTTTGTTTGGGTGTACGGAATAATGAATGACGACGTTGGTTATTGCCCGAGTATCTTAAATTGTTAATACTCTTTATGTTTTTTATCGATTATTTTTATTATTTTTATAAAAATTAAAAAATATTAATTAAATTTAAATTTAATATTAAATTATGTTATTTTAATTAAATTATCAAATATAATTAATTTTTATTTAAAAAATAATTTAAATTATATTAAAAGTATATAAATGAAAAATGAATAAAAATTAAATTTTATCCAAAAATAACACTTAAAATAGAATGGAGAAAATAGTAATTTATAAATTGAAAATAACATTTTTTGAAATAATTATTGACCATCGAATAATTAAATATCAACGGGATTTATAAATTATGTTTATCAATTATGAGCAAGGAAAAGAATTTAACAAGAAAATTAAAAGATGGAAAAGTTTTTTGGTTAAGAGAATTAGATATTTAAAATTTTCTAGAATCATTAAATAGTTGAATGATTTAAAAGGGAAAAATATATATGGGTAATATTCTTATTTTTGTGCTTAGGACATATTTTGTGCAAAAGAAAATTATAACCATAAAAAAAAAAATAAGAAATAACGAGAAAAAGAAGAACAGAAAAGGAAAGAGAAGAAAGAAGGAAAAGGAGGGAGAATGGAGGGAGGGAGATCGGAGAACGGAAAGAGAGAGAGTTCTAGAATCCGACCAACGCACACCACTGCCGGCCTCCTCCGCCTGTCCAGTTGCTGTTTTCTTATTTTTATTTCGGTTTGAAACCTCTCTCTCCAACCGACAGCTCCTCCTCGAGATTCCGGCCACCTCCGGCGTCGAGTGGCGGAACGGACACCACCGGAAGACTCCTGGTGGTCCGGCGCTCCTTCCCACACCCACCGATCATCCTCACTCGCCGGCGGCGAAGAGATCGGATATGGGTATGCCGAAATCTTCCGGCGAAGATTCTAGCCAAACGAACTGGTGTTTGGGCGCGTGACCACCACCGGCGGATTCCCATATGATGTCAGCTGCATCCAAGTAATCTCGAATTCACGCCAGCAAAGCTCCGGCGACCGTGACCGGCGAAAATGGCGGGATCACAACAGAAAATGGGTTAGAAAATTTCTGATTTCCACTCAAAACACGTAAGTGCTCTACGAAATTTACTTTTTCACCAATTTTGAAAAATATGCATATTTTAGAAATTGTGATTTGTTGTTATAGTTGTCTAATTGAACTATAATGTTAATAATTAGAAATAATTTGATGACAATAGACCTTTTAAATTTTTACGTTGAGCCAATATTATTAATTTACGTCAAATGTTGTTGAGAATATTCGTTAAGTTTAGGTTAGGTTTTTTTATTTTTAGAATTGCTTGCAGTTTTGTTAAATTGTGAATGCTTTATGAGATTAAATATAAATTGAAGCGAATGAAATATTTAACTTGATTATTGAGAGTAATTTGATGATTTTCCCCAATTTATGTTTATTATACTTGATAAGAAAAAGAATGTTTTTCTTGCATGTGTTAAGTTAAAAAATATATATATATATAGGTCATGTGCATATGAATATATGTCATTATATTTGAATATAAACAAATAAACTAAATTATGCTTTAGTATGACAAATATAGATGCAAGAAATAAAAATGAACATATCTTATATCTTCAATTATGTTTATGGAATAAATTGTATATCATATATGATATGTGAGTAAAGCGCGTAGATGCATGAATAATTTGGAATATGTTTAAGTAGGGAGTGATTTGTTGAACAATATGCAATTTAAATACAAATTTATTTGGTTGTGTGAATGATGGGAATGGCTTTTGATTGACAATTGTGCTTTGAGATCAAAATAACATGTAAATGGAATTAATAATTATGAAGAACGGTTTATAGGTATGAAAATGCCAATGTTTGTATGAATGCTAGATAATATGGAGACATGAGAACTTTGTGAAATAATTAAACTAAAATGTTATAGGGCGAATATTTGTAGTTATGTGATTAAGTACCCTAATTGAAATTAGAATTCAATTACGTTGTCCTTAGTAAACTAGACAGGAATTGGAGAAATAAGATAAGATTAGCATGCCAATTAGGGTCTAGTAGTACTATGTCATAATATGTTTTATCGGACTAAATGGCTGCGAGAGCTTAGTTCCAATATATGATATTTGATTTATATTATGCACTAAATGGCTTCGAGAGTTCAATCCCGTTATGTTAATATTGAGATTGAGTAATGATATGGAATATTTGAATGGACCGTATGGTTTCGAGAACTCAGTCCTGTATTTAAAATTCCGCTTATTCAACTCGGTGCAATTCCGTTGGATTTTATTAAGGGCAAATGCTGAAAATGAATAAGTAAATAAAATTTTATAAGCAGTACTCTAACGAATATTAGTAATTAGTTTGTAAGATTTATATCGTGCTTAATTATGCATTACCTAATTTAGTATACTTAGGGATATGCATATTATATATATAAGTATGTGAGTATTTGAAATTTGATGTTTATGTCTAACTGGTAATATTTAATGGTTAATTTATACGAATTAAGGAGCCGATTTTGAAAATGACATATAAATTGGATTTGACAAAATTTTTATGTGTGGTTGGGAATTCTTATAATGTTTTATTAAAAAGGTGACCTGTATTGTATAATCTTATTATTATTTTTTATATAGGTAAAAAGTTAATCCTGGATTTAATTATTAAGATGTAGTTGTAAATTATAATTCTTTTACTTCTCCTATGTTCATAAATACATCTTGGTTATGTATAGCTTGAATTGTCTTGTAAATTAGGATTTGTAGTATTCATAATTTACTGGGGTGCATTGTTAATATTATGCTTGAAATTTGTGATATTGGAATAAAGTAAATTTAGTAGAGTACTGTCACTAAGCTGCAAGCTTGGCACGTGGTGGTTTCACACGCAGGTTAAAAGAAAGTATTTTGAAGACTAAGTGAAAAGTCTGACGATTTTGCTGATATTTGACGAATGTTTAAGTTAAAACGAGGAATGTTTTTGAAAGATACTATTGATGTGTATTTCAGTCATTTTAACTTGTTTTTGGCATGCACACTTGATAGACAACTTTGAAGTATTATTATAAATTTTATGTTAAGATTATGTGTGTAAATTTATACAATGAACATAAGAAAATTTTACACTGGGCTTATTGTTTGTGAGAGGAGTTTGATATGGACATGGATGGTAGGATAGAATGAAATAGAAGTATATTGAAGGTTTTCTTACAGGAAGTTTTAAATAAATATAGGAAAAATTATGTCAAAATTTTTGTAAAACGAGTATTATTTGCTAAAATAATAGAAATTTAAATAGAAAATTTTGTAATTTGTTGTTGGATGAATTTAAGATTTTGGGTGACATTCAGTATCTAGTTCTATTATCATATGGGATACAGGGTTTTATACAATTAGTATTATTGAGTTTTTTCCTTTTAGGCAATTTAAGAACCTGGAGCATGAGTGAGCATTTGAATGATTTTTAAATTTAAACTACATGGGGAAAATGCAGAATAATATGAAAAAGAAAATAAAAGAAAAATGGAAAGTATACAATTATTAAGAATTATATTTCCTCAAAACAAAAGGTAAAGATTTATATAAAAAAATTATAAAATACTTGAAAATTGCATCAGAATAGAATTGAAGTTAAACTTGTAGAATTTAAATTACCGGTTGAACAATTCTCCAATTCTATGATAAAATCTAATTAGGCCTACATGAAAACCAATCTACCATTCTTTGATAAAATCTAATTAGGCCTACATGAAAAGAATGAAGAGATTATGCCCTAAGTAGCCCTGCACAAAATCAAATTCATGATCTTATGTTGAATCAATGGTTATTAAAACTGGACTGGCTGGTCGAACCATCAGCTCGTTTGGTTGGTTTGACCAGAAGAAATGGGATTGAACTGAAAAATCAGTAAAAAAAACAGCAATCCATCTAATTGGCCTAGTGATATTTTTTTATTTTGTTAAGAAAAATTATTATTATTTATAAACATCTAATTGGTCTAGTGGTAGATTGTAACTTTTTTTTGTATGTATTCGAGTTTGATTCCGAAAGGCTCAATTTGAGCCTTTTTTATTTTTTAAATAATGTTATTGTTATTTACTTTTTTAATATTTAATTATTATTATTATTATTATTATTATTATTATTATTATTATTATTATTATTATTATTTAATAATGTTATTGGTTCTGATGCGGCATAATATGGAGCTCCAATTATCTTGTTGTCATGTAAACATGTCAAGATCTAACATCCTCTGGCTGAACCTTACTGAATTTTGATAATCACATCAAGAGTTTCAAATGTTAAACCTTTTTAGAAATTCAAAATCCTAAAATATTATTTACAAGTATTTTCAATTCAGTTTGGATATTCAAGATCTGAAGGACTGTTTGTGTTGTGAATCTCATAGTTATTAAAATCGGATCGAACCGATCGGTTGAACCGGTTTAATCGCAAATCGACAGGCCAATTAATTGGTTCGATTACTGAAAATTAAATTGATAAAAAATCGAATTAAACCGGAAAAATTAGGTTGAATCAGAAAACCGATGAACCGGATAGAATCGGATTTTTTTGCTAAAAATGTAAAAAATCAATTTTTTTTGAATTTTTTCACACACACATACACACACACACACACACACACACACACACATATATATATTATATATATATATATATATATATATATATATATATATTATATTATATATATATATTATATATATATATATATATATATATATATATATATATATATATATATATTTATTTATTTATTTATTTGAAAAATTTAATATTTTAAATTCTAAATATGTTACTTAATAATTTAATATACTTATTATCTATTTGGATTATTATAATAGTATATTAAATTATTAAATAATATCTTTAGAATTTAAAATACTAATTTTTTTCAAATAAATAAATAATGAAAATTTAAAATATATATATATATATATATATTATATATATATATTATATATATATATATATATATATATATATATTAAATTTTTATTATTTATTTATTAAAAAATTAGTATTTTAAATTCTGAAAATGTAACTTAATAGTTTAATATACTTATTATCTATTTAAATTTATTATAATTAAATATAATTATACTCATATATGCAAGGTTAATATTTTTTGTGTTCATTTTATTAGTACTCCATCTAAATATGAAATTATTTTCATAATATAATTGTATTTTTATGTTTCTAACATATGATATTCAATAATTCATAATTAATTATTTATAATAATAAAATTAAAATGATTTTTTTGACTTATTATTAAAATATTTATGATATATATTTAAAATTTGATGAATATTTTTTTAATTTTTATATAATAGTATTCAAAAAATTATAATAATTATAATATTTTAAAAATAAAAAAAATTTTGATTAAACCAAGAATTTTTAATTTTATCGATTTTTTATTCGATTCGGTTTTAATAACGTTGGTGAATCTGATTCATTTTCGTTTATTTAGATATAGTGGGTGAACGTCGGTCTAAAAGTCATATTACAATAGTTAATGGCCTGTATAAATGTCAGATCTGGGTAATAATTTTTAAAAAAGCTTGAATACTTTATTTATGGTTTGTTATTTTTTTAATGGGTCGAAATTAAAAAAACAATATATATCCTCAAGCCTGCCGAACCCTGTCCTTTCTCAACAGTGCTTTTCCTCGACAATTTGCTCGTGCAAAAGAGACTCCGTGTAAAACTCGGAGCAATGGCAAATTGACTTGACCAAAAGCTTTGATATATCTCCAGAACAAGGGCGTATAATCTTGGAGCTGTTAACTCCTCCCTCTCTCAGTTAATATACCAGGTATTGTTTACTGCTCTCCCATTGAATAAGTTATTTTGCTATTAACTTATATTTATCTGTCCTTCATATATACCATGAATAAAAAAACAATATATATCAGCCTACCGAACCTTTCCTTGTCCTTTCTCAACAGTGAGTCTCCTCGACAATTTGCTTGTGCAAATGAAACTCCGTGTAAAACTCGGAGCAATGGTTAGGAAGCCCCTTACTAAGTGACAAATTGACTTGACTTGACTTTGCAGAGCATAGATGTATAAATTAATTTGGACCAAAAGCTTTGATATATCTCTAGAGCAAGGGCGTATAATCTTGGAGCTGTTAATTCCTCCCTCTCTCAGTTAATATACCAGGTACTGTTTACTGCTCTCCCATTTGATAAGTTATTTTGCTATTAACTTATATTTATCTGTCCTTCGTATATATCATGAATAAATATGTCCATTTCGATAATTTCAAAAATAAAAATTATTTTTAGAAAATTTATATATCTTCATTTTCAAATAATTTAGGTGTAAAAATAGATAAAAAAATGTCTCTATTTTAAATACTTTATAGGCAAAAAAACATTGTTATTCCTTTTTTAAATAATAAATAGAAAAATAAAATTTTATTGGATTTAATTGTTGCTATATATTTTAGTAATAAGAATGATTAGTTTTGCTACTAATAATCATCTTGATGTGATTTAGTGATAGTATGGAACAATCTGCCGAGCATAAAATTGATATCGATAGGATAACAAGTTCAATTGAAGATGAGTTGAATAATTTGCAACCGTTATCAGATGAATGTTGCATCTACAGATTTCCCAAGACAATTCATGGGTTAAATGCAGTTGCCTACAAACCCCAAGTAGTCTCCATTGGACCATTTCACCATGGCCGACCAGAGCTAAAACAAATGGAAGAGTATAAGAGAAGATATCTTCAAGATTTTCTGCAATTGAGTAAGCAAGAATCGAAGGTATTTGTTAGGATTATCAAGGAGAAGGAAAAAAAACTTCGAAATTGTTATGCAGAAAACATTGAATTCAATAGTGAAGAGTTTGTGAAGATGATATTAGTAGATTCTGCCTTCGTCATTATGATCATGCTCAAATTCAGTTGCCAAAAACTGCAAAGCAAGAACGATCATATATTCACAAGATCATGGAAGGAAAACAGTATTCGTTACGACATGATATTGCTTGAGAATCAAATTCCTTTCTTCATTCTTAAAGATTTGTACAAGGAATCTGATCTCAGGTCGGTTCAAGGAGTTGAATTGATCCACATTACACATGCCTTTTTCAAAATAAAATGGGGTTCATGGGTCAGAGACCATATTCTTGACTCGCAGAAACAGAACTTATCTGATGCACAACATATTCTTGACTTCTTAAGGATCTGTCAGCAGCCAATCCAAAAATCTCAAATGAGAGATTCCCACAAAATCAGGACGCCATTAGCATGGTACGCACCCAGTGCCACAGAGCTTAAACAAGCTGGAGTCAAATTTGAATTCAGTTCAAGCCAAAATAAACTTGAAATGGAATTCAAAAATGGAATTTTGAAAATTCCATTTCTAAAGTTTACTCACAGAACCGAAATTTTATTACGAAATATCCAGGTATTTGAGCAATGCCATTGTGATGTGAAGTATATGAATGACTTTATTGCGTTTATTACTATGCTTGTGAAGACTAGAAATGATGTGGAAATTGTTGCTAAAAGTGGAATAATACTCAATAGGCTACGGAGCAATGATAGCTTGTCGACTGTATTTAACAACCTTGCTAACGGAAATGTTGTGTCTCGTAGTAGGTTTTACTTTTCAGATATTGTTGAAGACCTGAATTTATATTGCGGAAGCTGTTGGCACAAGTGGGAGGCGACCTTGAAACATGATTATCTGAATACTCCATGGGCCGGCATTTCTGTTCTTGCTGCTTTTACTCTCCTCGTTCTTACTGTCATACAAACTGTTTGTACTTTACTGCAACTTTAACTTTTGTACTCATTTGCTTCTTGTTCTTATGTGAACGTTAGATTAATGTTTTTGCTATTGTCATAGTAATGGTTCGCTTGTTTGGTTGTATTGTTTTCTTGCTTACGTTGTATTGTCAAATTAATTTTGATGCTAATAATTACGTAAGCAATTTTTATCTCTGTAATGTTTTGTAAAAGTAGTAGTTGTTGTATTTTCATTGTCTTCTTTCCCCTATACATCTTTGTTTGCATGTGTGTTCTAAACTCTAACAATCAGTGCAATGGAATTCTGTAAATTAATTCTGCAATTTAAGCTAAATGATGTTGAAATTTAACTTGAGAGATTTCAAATGGCTAAATTACTATGACTCTATTGCCATGCTTCTCAAAGATGTTTATAAACTTTTTGCGAAAATTTCATATTTGAACGAAATAGGAAGAAGCTGGCCTAATGAACTTAAGTTAGAAATTTCCAAAATACAGAAAGTATTGCTTTATAAAATATCAATGTTATTAAAATCGAACTAGATAAAGAACCGGAGAGCTCAAGGGTTCGTGGTTCGACCGGTTCGTTGGAATTTAATCAGGTTTTTTTCATTTTTTAAAAAATATATTATTTTTTAAGTTTTATATAAATATTATGAAAATATTATTATATAAAAAAATTAAAAATAGTTTAGAAAAATATATTTATCATCAAACATTAACAATAAGAATATATTTTCAAGTCATTCAATATTTATAACAAAAATTTAAGATAAATATAGTAAAAAATTGTAATTTTTTAAAGAAATTCTTCAAATATAAATTATAAAATTTTATTTTATTCATAAAAAATTCATTAAATTATTTGAATTTTAATTATTTTGTATTTATAATTTTATTTTATTTTTTTCCAGAAAAAATAATATTGTATGAATATTTTGGACAAAAAGTTGATTTTTCTAAAATTAAACCGGTTTTTATTATTTAACTCGGTTTTTTCAGTTTTATCCCGGTTTAACCGGTTTTTTGGCGGTTTGAAACAGTATTTTCCAGTTTTTATCCAATCCGATTTTCACCAGATGGTTCGCGGTTAAACCGGTTCGACCGCTCGGTCCGGTCCGGTTTTAATAACCATGTAAAATATAAGAAATTTCCTAATGACCTGAATACTTTATTCTTATCTACGTCATATTATCGTTTTTTTAATATGTCAGCATAGTGGAAACGTAAGGCCAATATTGGTGGTTTGTAATTTTTTTTTAATGGGTAAAAATTAAAACAATATATATTCAAGCCTACCGAACCTTTCCTTGTCCTTTCTCAGCAGTTTTGTCCTTGACAATTTGCACTTGAAAAAGCAATAAAGCATCTTTTGGCCCTAAATTATAGTAATTTCTTATTTCAGATATTTTTTTTTATTTCAATTATTGAAAGATAACAACAAATAAAGGGGTCCATTAACAGTAAAACCAATTCAAAGGTTTTCTTGCAAAGCTGAAATTTAAAATGTAAAATTCAATTGCATGATAACGAAACATTAATAAAGAAATGAAATCAAGTTAATAAAAAATATAACATGAGATCCAAATCAATACAGTACAATCTAAATAACTTTGTAAAAAAATATTCTAAATATAAATTTTTTATATATATAGAAACAATTATTTTTCAATTTAATATTTGAATTCAAAATTTATTAGTTATTTTGATTTTATTTTTAATTGCAGAGTTCAAAAAAGTTGTTCACTTTATTTATTAAAAATAACAAAATTCCACTAAACAATTACTAACTCCTAACCCCACTAATTCACTAACTCCACTAAAATCATTAATTCCACTAACTAAATAACAATTAACAAAAACAATATAAACATATTAAAATAAAATTTACTAATTTAGTTACTACATAAAAATTAAATGATTTTGAATCAATTCTCCAACATATAGTTAGGATTTATGAATGATTTTCACTCCATTGTGGCAGATTGATCGTTTATCCATTTGTAGTTACAAGCTAAAGAAAATTTTTGGCTCCAAATCCCACCGCATATTTCAATGTATATTGGAAAAATAATTCCATCTAATAAAGCAACACATCTTGAAGAAAATATATCCATTTAACAGAAATTAATAGTGTTTTTTCTTTATATTACAATTTTATGCCCTTATAAAATTAGAAAAATAATTTACTAATATATTAAGGTAGTGCTTGTTAACCTTGAAAAGGTCGGGATGGAAAGAAAATAAAATCATTCTAACTTTTCCAACCTTTTCAAGTGTTTGTTAAAAAAAATAGATCTCACAAAAAATTTTTTTTTTAACTACCTATATCTTGATATTTCAAGATATACATATCTTGACATAAGGTCAAAATATACATATCTTGATCTTTCAAAATAAAAAATAACTAAAAAATTGAAGAATTTTTTTTTTAACTCATCACAAAAAATTTAACAGACGATTAGAAAAAATTATCGGAATGCTTTTCAATCTTATCTTGATCCGAAAAGTATTTCAATTTTATCTGAAATTTTTTTATTTATATTAATTTAATAAATGCTACCTAAATGAAGTTAATTGAGTTATGATTGGCACTATATTTTATAAGAATTTATCTTTTTTTTTAAACTCTCAAACAAAATTTTTCCATGATCCTTCAAATAAAATTTTTTGACGTTGTTCAATCACTCATATAAACTCTCTTCGTTACACTGAGGTCGTGCATCGGGTCATTTTGGGCCAAAAACAACTTGAAATCCGAAATATTGATAAACCTTCACCTGAAGATTTGACAAAAAAATTGAAAATTATTTTGGAAAATAGAATTTAAATTGAAATTAGTAAGTAGAAAATGACCATTTGTAAAAGATAAAATTTTAAAAATGGTAACGATGGAAAGAATAAATTTAAAAAATTGGCAATTATAAAAGTTGGAAGCGAAGCGGAACAATCATGGAAGTTTATATCGAAATCCATAATAATAAATTATTAATAATAATACTGTTTAAATAAAGTTTATTGAGATTTTTTTAATAGAAAAACATTTACTGGCACATATGGCCCGGCAATAAGTCAATTACAATGCAAGTTTTTTTAGAATTAATTTTTTTTTTTTTAAAAAACCTGACCCAAAGTCACGTGGGGATCTGAGTTCCTATGGCTGTCACGTGATCTCTTCTCGATATCTTCGATCCCATTTTTCTTTATTCAATTTAATATTTGCTAATATATTTTGAAGAAACTAATGTATAAAAAAATAGAAATTTTAATCGCTTGGGTCGGGTTTTGCACCTCCTATGTTAAACTGTATATTAATATTAAGTATTTTGTTTGGAATATATAGTTAGGATTTATGAATGATTTTCATTTCATTGTGGCAGATTGATTGTTTATAGGTTAATTTCACACATGGTTACTGAACTTAAGTTTAATCGATAAAAAATAACTGATTTATTTTTTTTACTTAAATGTTGCTAAATTTATTATATTTTTTTGTAAAAAAGTTATATTAATCGATTTTCGACGATAATTCTTATCGAAATACTGACGTGATATGTCATGTCATATGTTTGAATATATGTGGTATGATATATCAGCAACCACATCACCAAAAAAGACTATATCACACGACATATCAGCATATCAAATTATATTTTTGGACACACGTGGTATTTTTTGGTGACGTAGTTACAACGTATCATGTTAAGTATGTCCAGATATATGACGTGACGTGCCACATCAACTTTCTGATAAGAGTAATTATCGAAAATCGATCAAGATAATTTTTTTTATAAAAAATAATAAATTTAATAATATTTAAATTATAAAAAATAAATTAATTATTTTTTAAATAATTAAATATACCAATTGTTTATCCACTTGTAGTTACGAGCTAAAGACAATTTAGGCTGCAAATTCCAACACGAATATTGGAAAAATAATTCCATCTGATAAAAGCAAGACCAAGACTTCCGTCGAGTCTTTGAATCAAAAGAACCCATCAGTTAAATTGTATTTTAAAAGTAAATTAAAATCAACTTATTAAAAAGTAAATTGTCTCCACGCGTTTATTAAAATGACATAATTTATTTACATTCAATGAGGTATTATTAAAATATGGTGCTCGTCTCCAGGCATTTGTCGTTTATATAGATAGCAAAATATGATGCGAGCAAAGAAAATGAGAAAAATAATAATTTTTTAATTTCACAAATGTACTGCACGTCAATTCTAAACAACAAATATTGCTAATGAGCATTTTCACGATTAATTAATTACTTTAAAATCATGCAATGAATCGATTATATTTATTAGCTTAAGCTTAATATTTCTGACTAATTTTTTCGTATTAATACGCTAATTAAATAAGATTATAACTGACCCTAACTAGTAAACAACAGGGCAACAAACTTCGTGTTAACCTTTCACTTCCTCACTTCACACCCCATTAACCATTCTCACTCAGTGATGGTTTCTTTCTGATTTTGCCATCAAACTCCTTAATTATTTACTCTTCACTTCATTCCCATTAATCATTCAAAATGTCAGTTCAATTATCTTTCAATTTGAAGTAGTGGATTATAGTTCCCATCCAAAACTCCATTATTGTCCCCATTTTCAACCATTCCATCCAAACTTTACTTCTTCTTCCCATTATTCTCCCCATTTTCAACCCCTTTACTACAAATCCCATCAAAACTTCACTTCTTCTCCCCATTTCAAATCAGAGGATTATAGATCCTCTCCAAAACTACGTAATTGTCTCTATTTTGAACCAATTGATGGGTGTCGAAACCACTAAAAATAGTCGAATCCATAAAAACTAGTACCAATTTAATTTGCAGTAACTAGAATTTTAACAAATAAAAATAAATGGATGATTTTAATGACCAAAAATTAAAAATAATAAATTAAAAATGATAAATTAAAATTGCAGAAAATTAATTAATATGAAATCAATGGATAAAAAATTTCAGTTAATAGTATTTGCTGCATAAGATTCAATTTACTGATTACAAATGGAAATATAACTTTAAAATTATGCAATAGATTAGTTATAGTTGTTGGTTTAGCGCTCCCGACCAATTTTTTCGTATTAATACGCTAATTAAGTAAGACTATAATTAATTTCTAACTAGTAAATAACCCTCTCTTAGCAATAGGATTTAATTTATTGACAGTTTTATAAATTAGAAAGACCTGAGCTAAGCTAAGCTATTTTTTAGCAAGATTGGTTTAAATCAAATAATGTATTTACTTAATATAACTACGCTTTTCAATGCTGTTATACTGATTACTACTTGTTATTAATTTTATCAAATAATTATAAATTTAATAATCTCAATTAACTATATATTATTTAATTAAATGTACAGCAAATTCTTATTGCACATAAAATAAATAATAATAGAGATGAAATTTTTGTAAATTACAGTAAATAATATGAATATTATATAAAAATAAATTTTTATTGGATTTAATTATTGCTACATATTTTAGTGACAAGAATGGTTAGTTTTGTTACTAATAATAATCTTCTTGATATGATTTAGTGATAGTATGGAGCTATCTACCGATATGGTTATTAAAATAGGATCGAATTGGCCGATCAAATCAGCAGCTGATCTGATTGGTTTAACTAATAAAAAGGATTAAATTGAAAAATTAGTAAAAATAGGTGAGTCGGCGAACCGACCGCAACCTGGTTTTTTAGATAAATTAGTAATTATGATCACTTTTCGTGATATTCCAAGGAGGCTAGTGGTAGAGTGTCCTTCCCTATCCCCTAAAGACTAGGGTTCAAATTTTGGATACTCCCCACCCCAAATCCTGGCTGCCTCAAATGAGGCTTTTTTATTTTCATGCAATGAGGCTCTTTTTATTTTCTTAAGAAAAAATATTATCATTATTATTTATAAAAAAACAGCAATCCATCTAATTGGCCTAGTGATATTTTTTAATTTGTTAAGACAAATTATTATTATTTATAAACATCTAATTGGTCTAGTGGTAGATTGTAACTCTTTTTTTTTTTTTTTATATATCCGAGTTTGATTCCCGAAAAGCTCAATTTGAGCCTTTTTTATTTTTTAAATTATGTTATTGTTATTTTTTAATATTTAAATAATATTATTATATGTTTTATTTTTTGATTCAGCCTTTTTTTTTAAATAATGTTAATTTTATTTATTTTTTAATATTTAAATAATATATATATATTTTAATAATATTATTATTTATTTTTTAATAATATTATTATTTATGAAAAATAAAAAATATATTAAATTCAATTTTATCAAATTTAATAAAATAATAATATTATTATAATATATATCAAATCCTTTAATTATCTTTTTTCTTTTACTAAATTTCTTTTTGAACTTATAATCTATATTAAAATAAAAATTTAATTACTTAATGCAACATAAATAACTTTTTGATACATACATTATTTTTCAATTTCCTTCACTATATTTATTTTTTTTTTCAAACATGCATAATGTCAAATGATTTTATTTGAATATTTAAAATTTGTATTTGATGAATATTTAAGATATTTTGTAACTTGTTATTATGATATGTGCGACTTATATTTAATATTTGATAAATATTTTTCTGAATTTTATATTTTTTATATAGTGGTATTTATAAAATTATATAAATAATAGTATTTTAAAAAATAAGAAAAAACCTGATTGAACTTGATCGGATCGATCGGACCACGAACCTCCAGGCTTGCCGAGTCTTTATCTGGTCCGATTTTAATAAAATTGGTTGAACCACATAAAAGTTTTTTTTTGAACATGAGATTTATTATGTTGAATCAAAGCATTACTTAAGTTTAAATTCATGACCTTCATTTTTGAGGAAGCTAAGCAAATTTAGAAGGGAAAATATATGTATAAATATTTTCTTTAAATGGATAGAAAATACAATTCGTATTTTGAGATTCATTCAAGTAAATTACACTATAAAATTACAATTCTCTGCCTCTCAATCTCAAGAAATGAAAAATGGCCAATTCTTTAACATTACTACTTCATAGTTTTAGCATTTTTGTGATATCTGTCTCCGCAGTGGAGATAGGAAGGCAAGCAACTAATAAATCAGCCTTTTAATTTGATGTTCAATCTCTACATAATTCTCTTCAATTTACTTATGATTATATATAAATGAATAATTAAATAATGTTATTGTGCAGCTCTAAATTGTGTTCATGGGGTCCCCTCCCGAAGAGAAATACTCACCAGCATCTCATCGCTGGAGTTTGCTTCAAGCAGTTATTGAGAGCAGGTACCATTTCTACAGCTTCAATTTCAATCTTTCTTTAATTTTCTTTTGAATTTTAACCACACTTTCTGTTTCTCTAGCTCTGCATAATATTTGTTGATGAGAAATTACGAAAGGAGTTTCAATGGATTTGCTGCTAAGCTCTCTCATTCCAAGGCAAAAAATATTAGCTAGTCAGTTCTTGAAACATGCACTACTTTTGCTGCTAAGTAAATACCATATTGATGCTCTCAACCAAACCTCTTATATAGAGTTGAATGAAGTAGTCTCAGTTTTCCCAAGCAGAACTTACCAACTTCAAACTATAAGATCTTGGAGCTTTTAGGGTTTTGATGAGAATACGCGTTGAAATCCTAAAGGTGAGAGATGTTACAGTTGGTGTACTGGACGCTGGAATCTGGCCTGAATCAGAAAGCTTCAACGATAAAGGTTTTGGTCTACAAGGATCAAAATTCAATAAGGTTAAGCGAGAGAATGTTGATCTCGACATGTTTATATGACAAGAAGATAATTGGAGCTCGGTATTATGCCGCACCTGAGCTAACAGTTAAATCTACAAGAGTTGATGATGGTCATGGAATGCATACTGCATCGACATCAATGGGAAACAAAGTAAATAATGCTAGTATTGCAATAGGAGGGGTTCCTTCAACCAGGATTGCTGCCTATAAAGTTTGCAGTTCTAATGGGTGTGGAGGAATAAACATCTTAGCAGTATTCGATAATGCTATCGCCAATAGTGTTGACATTAGAAGCGTTTTATTAGGATTCTCTGATACAGTAGATTTTTCTGATGATGTAATTGCAGTTGGAGCTTTTCATGCAATGGACAAAGGAATGCTCACCTCTCATTCTGCAGCAATTTTGGCCCTATCTTACGAATTATGTATACCCTCTGTGGCAGCAAGCCACACAGATTGCCGGATCATTAGCAAAGTTGTTCTTGGAAATGGAAATTGAAAGACATTGATTGTATGTATATGGTTTCTCCATATGATTAGACTTTTTCATGCTTCATTCTAAACAATTGTTTGTCCTGAATAGGGAAATTCAATTAATTCTTTTGCTTTAGAATGAGCCAGGCCTTTGATTACCGGAATTAATGCAAAATCAACTTTCTGTTCGGATATTGATGCTAGGTTTCTTCTACCACCGAATTCAATCTAACTTCAGAATTTATAGGCAGTTGAAAGTAATATAACTTTGAAATTTCTATCTACAGTTTCTGGACTGCAAATTGCCTAGATAGTAGTCTAGCGAATGGGAAGATTGTGCTTTGTGGTGATGCTTCGGGAATGAATGAGGCTAAGCAAGCTGGTGCTATTAGCTCCATCATAAGTGATGCCAAGGATGATGTTTCTTTTATTGTTCCATTACCGGCTATATTTTTAAATCTTGATAATTATGCCAATAATGGATTTGATTCTTTGTATTTGTTTTGAAATAATCAAAACAATCCTTAAATTTTCTTTTTTGGCAGAAATCCTTCAGGGAACTTATTAAAAAGTGAAGCAATCAAGAATACAATTGCTTCAAATATATCGTAAACTATTTCTTTGCAGAATAAAGTAGAATACATCATTCTGTCCCTCAAGGGATTGATTCTTGGGTCAACCATGACTTGGTTTATCTTACTCTCGCTAGTTGTTTGTTTTTGTGAGCTTTGCTCATCTTTTTCACCAAAAAAAAAACAAAGTGGAATACATCAAATTCCTTTAAAGCATTGAAGGCAATGACAAAGATAATGTTAGATGCTTAATAACACTTGTACTGAAGGCGATCCAGAATCCCGCAGGTGATTGTGTTTTTAAAATATTGTTATATATCAGGTGGCATATTTGATTTTTTGTTTTCACAATCAAGAGAATGTGATGGATATCACTAATGTTAAACCTGAATCAGATTAGAAGTTATAAGTTTATCATTAGTTTATATAACAACAATTTGAATAGTCTTTTGGGTGTACAGTAGTTTGCTAACATTTGCAGATGAAAATGTCTTCCATAACAGAGTCAAGGGAAGGTCCTGTTGACATCAAACTTTATTTGGAAAATGTAATCTCTATTACTAATCACATGGAATTTCACTTTTTTGTTTTTAACCTCATTGAATCTCGGTTATTTTCTTCAGCTTACTTTTCTTTTTTTTTTTTTTTTTTTCTTCTGCCTTCTCCATCTTTGTCTTCCTTTATTCTTCTGCTTTTGTTTCATCTCTTTCTTTCACATATGCTTCTTCATCTCTTTCTTCAGCTTCTGTTGCTTCGTCTATTTCTTCCGCTTCTATTTCTTCTAGATCTGCATCATCATCTCTTTCTAGATCTGCTTCATCATCATTATCATCTATTTCTAGATCTGCTTCATCATCATCTGTTTCTTCACCTATTTCATCTGTTCCATTAGGATTATGAGAAAAAAAATTTCATGGTGAATGAGTGAGAGAAACAATTGCTATCTAAAATGAATAACTTAGATAATTTAAGAATTATAACTAATATTGGTACAACTAATCACCTAATAGCCGACTTATAACTTAATTGATTCGGTGGAAATAAGAACCTTTTTTCTAAAATAAGAATTATTTATGAAGGAAGAAAATTTCCTAAAAAGTATCTAACTAGGAAACATTAGGTGAAACCTTTTTCATTTGCTAATTTCGGCTAATGAAATTTTAAGGGCAGGAGATAAAAATCATAAGGTATAAGAAACATGTCTAATATCAAAGCACAAATGGTTTGGTGAATGATTAATACATACCCCCTTTCTCATCACGCCCATTCATAAATAACTCATGAATGGTCTTACTAAGGCTGCCTTCCCATTTGTCACACCAGCAACCTCTGAATTGTGTGTTTACACTTCGAAGATATGGCGTGAGCACTTGTTGAGAAAATGTCTCCATGTTGGGGCATTTTGTAATCTGCACAACATCCAAATATGGGAAATTAAAAGCATAATTACTTGAACAAAAACTTGTGAGGCTTGGTAGACCATTAAGTATCAAACATTTTAATTCATTGAAACCAATCGCATCTTCGCTTCTATCAGATCCAACCCCAAATATTTCTTGCATCATTTTGCATTGCTTAATAATCATTGTTTTGAGTAGCACAAGACTCCTAGCTGTTGAGGCAGTTATCAGATTTATCATCCCATCACACTTTTACACTTTTAAATAAGTCAAAATTTTGAAACACATTGAGGAAGGCATGAGAATTGTCAATCTGCCATATTCACATACTTTAAATCTTTTTAGATTCTGAAAAATAGAGGCTGTTTGGGGGTCATTAGCATCCACAAGATATTTGTCCTTGCTAACATTCAGATCAGGAATGATTATTTCTTCAACTAAAGAATCACTCAAAACAAGGCTCTTCATGTTTGGAAAACTCTCAAGTGGAAAATCACCACATTCACCATGAAAGCCCATCAGCCTAAAACTCCTTAATTTGGATAAGAAATCAAGTTGATTCTTCCCATTAAATATGCACTTGATTAAGTACCAGTCTATTGCCAGTTCTTCTAAGCTTGTCGTTGCAATCTTAAAAAAAAAAAGAAGAAAAAAAGCATATAAATTCGTAATTTTAAAATGAATTGATCATGAATTAAAGTTTGAAGTAGGAAAGAAAAATCATGTAATTTAAACTCATGCACAAAATAAAACACGAACTCAAAACATTTTGCACTCCTATAATTTAATCATATCCATTTTATTAACATTAATATGATAAAAATCTAAATTTAGTATTCGAGACAGGAAGTAATGAACAAACTTGATGGATCTCTTGTACTTGTTTCCTTCCTTCATCATCTGTAGGATCTTTGCTCCTTGACAGTAAGGAAATGAAATCCTTTAAGTTTGGACGGTCGAATATGCCAATCCGTTTCAGCAGAGGGCATTCGAAAATGCCAATTCCTGAGTATACACTTGATAATTTGGGCAAACATTTGAGGTCTATGGATTCAAGGAGAGGAAGAATCATCTTATTAGCTAATGCTCCCTTTTCCTCTGCTTTTATTATTGTTTCCATCATCTGGCAATTTTTTACTATTATTTGTCTAAGTTGAATGAGGCATGATGCCAGTAATGAAGTAAATGCATATTTCAAACTGCTATATTTGTCCAATTCAAGCACCCCAAGTTGGCTGAAATCTAAAATTCCCATTGGATCTTTGTTCCATAATTGGGTCAGCATTGGTAGATCAATTAAGCGTAATTCCTGTAATCGTGGTAGCAGACCATCAAAAGATACAGCTTCCAAGTCAAATACTACCTGAACTTTGTCAGTCTGTTACATTGATCCTTCTAATATTGTGCATTAACTTCAGTTGAATGGGTGATATAGCTTTTGAGGAAGATGAACTTTTGATGTTTAACGTCTCCTTTCAATTCCAAAAGAAAAATAAGAAAATCTGGTAAGGACAAAAAATATTATAGAAAATGAGAAAATTAAAAAATAACCAATGAATAAGCACATGTTCTGTAAATATAGATTCTATGGTTGCATTTAGATTTCCTTCCCATTGGAAATCACCAATGGGTCTGCCTGTTTGTACACTCCGTAGTTTTGGTACTGTTAAGTCTCTACGATAGAAAGTCGTCAATAATCCAAAGCAGCTTTTGATTAATAATTTTTCCAAGGATGGAAAACAGAAATTGCAATTGTTCCTTGAGCAAAAACTGTTGAGATTAGATAAATTAACAAACTCCAAAATTTGCAATTGTTTGAAAGTAATCTCATGCTCTGCATCGTCTCCATCGTCAGCCACTATTTCCGCCATCATCTTACAACCTTCAACTCTCAATTCCTTGAGATGCTTCATAGTTTTAGCTGTTGATGGTGTTACCAAGTTTTTCAACTTGTCACACTGTGATACGTGCAGAGTTGTCAGATTTCTGAAAGAAATTGAGGAGGCTAATATTTTTATCATACTTTCACAATGAGCAACTATCAGAGTGTTGGAAATAGTAACCAAAGAAACTAAAAAACAGAGCAAAGCAGAGCCGAAAAAAAAAGAAAGAAATACTGTGTTTTGCTTTATTTCTTCTTATGCTTGATGATCGAGAACAACAAGAAGCGCCTTTATATATAGGCTAAACAAATAACAAACTGAGCAGAAAATCTGGAAATAAATCATCCCACTGTTGAGATATTTATTTGCAACGGTAAAGAAAACTAGCTAAAATCAAGGAAGTAAATCAAATAGATTAACAAATTAAAGAAAAAACAATTCAAACTTTGAATCATATTTCAACACTCCCCCTTGATTCAAAGTTATCAACTCCCATACATTTTTTGAAATTCTCATGCTTTTCCAGTGGAAGTGCCTTTGTTAATATATCAGCAACTTGTTCTTTTGTATTGCAAGACGTCAATGCAATTTCTCCATTTGTAACCAGGCTTCGAATGAAATGATAACGGACGTCAATATGTTTTGTTCTGATGTGGTACACTTGATTTTTTGTCATTGCAATAACAGATGTACTATCATAAAAAATCTTTGTTGCTCCTGCTTGCTTGTGATTAAAATCAGCAAGAAGTCTCCTTAACCAAATTGCTTGAGAACCTGAAGCTGTTGCTACAATATATTCGGCTTCTGATGTTGATAAAGCTACCACCTCCTGCTTCTTTGAACTCCAAGAAATAGCTCCTGATCCAAGATTGAATAGGAAACCAGATGTACTTTTCCTATCATCAATTGAACCTGCATGATCACTCTCAGTAAAACATGTTAGTTTGAAATCTGACACTTTGGTGTACCAAATTCCCAGCTCTATTGTTCCTGCTACATATCTTAAAATTCTCTTTGCTGCTCCAAGATGAAATTTGCTTGGGTTATGCATACATCTGGACACAACTCCAACAGAGAATGCGATATCTGGTCTAGTATGGGACAAATAATTCAAGCCTCCTACAAGACTCCTAAAATATGTTGCATTTGCAGATTCAGCTCCATCATCCCAACTCAACTTTTCATTCACATTTAAGGGTGTAGCTTTTGCTTTGCAGTTCACCATATTGAATTTCCTTAAAAGATCCATTGCATATTTTCTTTGTGAAATAAATATCCCATCAATGTTTTGCTTCACTTCAAGACCAAGAAAATAATGCAATAAACCCAAATCTATCATTTCAAAATTCTTCATCATGCAAGCCTTAAACTCAGAAACAATAAACTCACTTGAACCCATATAAATTATGTCATCAACGTAAAGACATACCACCAGAAATTCATCTTTATCATCCTTCTTTAAATAAAGCGTAGGCTCATTTTCACTTCTCTTAAAATTGTTCTCTTGAAAATAAGAATCAATTTTGAAGTACCATGCTCATGGTGCTTGTTTTAAGCCATATAAAGCGCCTTTTTTAACCTATAAAATTTATTTTCACCGCCATTAACAACAAAACCTTCAGGCTGTAACACATAAACCTCATCTTCCAAATCACCATTCAAAAATGCAGATTTAACATCAAATTGATACACTGGCCAATTTAATTGAGCAGCTAAGGCTAGAAAAGTTCCCACCTTTTCAAAACGCGCAACAGGAAAAAAGGTTTCATAGAAATCGATACCTTGCTGCTGAGAATAGCCCTTTACAACCAGCCTTGCCTTGTGTTTTTTAATACTCCCATCTGCATGATATTTGGTTCTGAACACCCATTTGAGCCCAATAACATTATTTCCTTCTGGCAAGTCTACCAAATCCTAGGTTTGATTTTTTTTAATAGCCAACAGCTCTTCTTCCATAGCTTCACGCCATTCTTTCTCTTTTGCAGCTTCTTCAAAGTTAATATGATCTGAAACAAGCAAAGTAAATGTACAGGAGGCATAAATTTACTGCAGGGATCTAAATTCTCTTGGAGGGATTTCACTTGATGAACTTAAAGATGATGATTCATTAATTGTAGAAGCAGATGGGTTGCTGCTTGAGGTAGAGATTGTAGGTATTAGATCCAATGATGGTGCTGTATTGTCTTCCACCACTTGCTGCCCATTTTCTTCATTCCAAGTCCAGCTTGCTTTTTCATTAAAAACCACATCCCTGCTGATGGTAATCTTGCCATTGATAGGATTATACAGCTTATATGCTTTGGATTGAGAACAATACCCAATAAAGACATGCTTCTAAGATTTTTCATCAAATTTACTAGAATAAGTTTTAACTAAGGCATAAGCTATACAACCAAAAACTTTTAAGTGGCTTACCGTTGGTTTTCTACCTGTCCATACCTCAAATGGAGTTTGATTGTAAACAGGTTTTGTAGGAGATACATTGAGAAGATAAACTGCTGTTGCAATAGCTTCTGCCCAAAAATAAGTAGGAAGATTTTTTGCTTGCATCATGCTTCTAGCCATCTCTACTACAGTTTGATTCTTCCTTTCAGCTATACCGTTCTGTTCTGGGGTGTATGGTGCAATGAGTTCCCTGAAAATTCCACTTTCCTCACTAAAATCATTAAAGTCGATTGAGACAAATTCACCTCCTCTATATGTTCGCAGCGCCTTAATTAAAAGTCCACTTTTTATTTCCACAAGTGCTTTGAACTTCTTGAAACTGTCAAAAGCTTCAGATTTCTTTTCCAAAAAATAAACCCAGCTGTGACGACTGTAATAATCAGTAAACAACAAAAAATATTGACTACCACCAAGAGATTCAACATGCATAGGCCCACACAAATTCGCATGTACTAACTCAAGACATTTAGAGGCTCTCCAAGCTTGTCCTACAGGAAAAGATTTTTTGCTTTGTTTTCCATAAACACAACCTTCACAAAAACCAAGATTTTCAAGTTTTGGTAATCCCAAAACCATTTGTTTTTTATTCAGCAGTTTTAATCCATTAATATTCAAGTGCCCATACCTCAAATGCCTCATTTAGTCTCATTATCACCATTAGCAATCATAGCATAGTTCTCAATCATTGAAACCTCCAAAGGAAACATTTTATTTTTAGCTATAGGAACCCTTGCAATTATTTGCCCAGATTTTTTATCTTTAATAGTGCAACAACCATCATCAAATAAAATTGAGTATCCACTAATCATCAATTGCCCAATGCTAAGAAGATTATGAGACAAACCAGGAACAAGCATCACATCTTGTAAAATCTTAGCATTACCTTGATTGGTTTTAATGCTGATGGTACCTCTACCTTTAACTTGAATCCTCTTGTTATCTCCTAGCATCACATCTGTCTTATTGGACTCATCAAGCTCCTTAAATATAGATCTTTCTCCGCACATATGATTGGAACAGCCATTATATCCAAAAACCAAACATCGTTAGATTGCTCTTTCTCATAAAAAAGGGCCATGAACAACTTCTTTCTTCATTCGATTTTTCTACAAAGCTTGCTTGATTACTTTCATCCCTCTGCTTTTGCCAGCAGTAAGCCTCTATATGACCTGGCTTTTTGCAGTAGTAACATTGAATGGCCTTATTTTGCCTCTCATTGTTAAATTTGCCTCTGTCTCGACTTCTTCCACGACCTCTTCCACGAAAGCTAATTCCTTGATCATTACCATGTTTAGCAGAACTTTCAAGCATCCCCTCCTGACTAGACTCCCCCTTAACCTGAAAGGCTTTTTCTTTATTCTTTTCTTGTGACCTGAGAAATCTTTCTTCATGAGCTTGCAAAGAACTCATTAGTTCATCAAAAGAATAATCTCATAAATCATGGGCTTCCTCAATAGCAGTAACAACATGTTCAAACTTAGGAGTAAGACCTCATAAAACTTTTGCAACAACAATTTCTTCTGATATATCTTCACCATATGATTTCATTTGATTAACAAGAGACGAAACTCTAGACAAATAAGTTTGAACAGATTCATTGCTTTTCATAGATAGAGTCTCAAATTCACGACGATAAGTTTGCAATTTTACCGTAATTACCTTTGAGGAGCCTTGAAATTCCTTTTTTAAGATTTGCCAAGCCTACGATGATGTTGTTGCTGCTGCAATTCTTGAAAAAATTGTTTCATGAACAGATTGTTGAATGAAGAATAATGCTCTAGCGTCTTTCCTTTTGGCTTCTTTCAATCTTTCTGCTTCCTCATCATCTGGATCTTCTAAATCTAAAAAGCCAAATTCCACTAGATCCCATAGGTCTTGAGAAATGAAAAGAGTTTTCATTTTAATACTTCAAAACTCATATTTTTCACCTGTGAAAATTGGTATGAGTGGCTGTGTAGATGATGAAATAGCATTTGTTGCCATTTCTGCCCTAACTCTTACACTCCTCTCGCGTTTCCCTTTAGTGCCCAAAAGAAATTTCACTCGATGCCCAATTAACCCAAGCCTCACTTTTCACTTAATTTCCCAAAGACCCAAACTAGCCCAAAAAATGCCCAATGGAATTGAACCAGGCTTTGATACCAGAATTGTTGGAAACAGTAACCAAAGAAACCAAAAAACAGAGCAAAGCAGAGCCGAAAAAAAAGAGAAAGAAATACTGTGTTTTGCTTTATTTCTTCTTATTCTTGATGATCGAGAACAATAAGAAGCGCCTCTATATATAGGCTAAACAAATAACAAACTGAGCAGAAAATCTGGAAACAAATCATCCCACTGTTGAGATATTTTTTTGCAACGGTGAAGAAAACTAGCTAAAATCAAGGAAGTAAATCAAATAGATTAACAAATTAAAGAAAGACCAATTCAAACTTTAAATCATATTTCAACACAGAGTCTTAAGATATTCAGAAGGAACAAAAGATCCTTCCTTCCAAATATACTTCAAACAGTGCAATAAGCGTAACTCCAAGAACTCTAGTCGAACTGCTCTTTCATCGTCTAACAAGAATAGTTCTTCCAAATCACCATCAACATTCTTCAAGAAAACTTTTTTCAAGGAGCGGAAACCATAAACTTCATTTACATCAGCTTTGACCTGTATCTTCATTATTATATTAATGCCTTGTAATTCCAATATCTCCAATTGTGTGGACAAACCTAAAAGAGAAATTAATGAGACAGGTATCGTTAGGAACAAATGAATTGAAATTATAGAATTTATTACAAATGAATTCCTATGCTTTGAATAAAATAACTAAAATATAGAATTAAAAATAAATTCTTTATTTTTATACTTTTAATAAATAAATAAAAGTATTTATTTCTATTTGTCTCCTTAAAAAAGTAGCTTCTCAAAATATGAAATTCATTTACAAATAAATTCTATAAAATTCATTTATCAACATTCCAGTCAAACAGGGGCATTCTCTTTTATAGGCTGTCCGATCCGACCGAACTCTTTGTTTTCACATTCTCAAACTTATTACAAATAAATTCTATAAAATTTTATGAAATTTATTTATTTTAAGCGAACATATAAAGAAATCGAAAACCCACTTAGAAATGAGTTAAACATTTTTCTGAAAATTTTATTACTCATAATGGACACACCAAATATGTGAAATGAAATAATTATTATACTTGTTTGATTGTTTTTAATTATTTATTTTAATATTTTTTCTATGAAGGGTGGATACCTGTGCTGGATTTTCTTAAATCCATCATTTATTTATTTATTTTAGTTAAGATAAATTAACTGTTCTAGTTATCAAACTAATGAAACTTTAATTATAATCTTCCATCATTGATATATTAATTAACTTATACATCAAAATAAATTAATTTTTTTTTCTTTTCCCTTTCTATTCTCTTTTTAGTTTAGTCTGTAGTACTACTGCATGCTACTTGCTCACGTCATTGCTACCAAATTGCTGAACTCACAGTTTTCAATTTTTTTTATTGCCTTTACGGCACTAACAAAATCAAACAATGAATAATCATATTTTTACATTAAAAAATAACAAAGATCTTTTCGTCATACCATTCTTGAATTTTTTTTTTAATTAGATAAAATGTATTTATATTTTATATATAAATAAGTAAAGGCAGTACACGTGTTAAATCATCCAGTATATATTATATATAGTGAAATACTCCCTGATTTAATTCATAGGACTAATTACCATAAATCTACAAGTTTAATATAGTTGTGAGTAATATAAAAAAAAAAAGCAAAAAGAAACCAAAATTTCGATTAAGGTTAATCAAACAAATAATTTAGAGTTATAATTTTTATTTTTAAAAACTGAAGGTTAATTACCGTTTTAATTTTTACACTTAATTTTTTTTAATATTTCTTTATTTTATAAATATTATGATATATGATTTTTTAAAATTATTATAAATACCTATTTTTAGTAAATAAATATTAGAATTATTTTCTTGTTAGAATCACTTATTCATTATATATGCATAATTGATATTTTTTTGTTAGTTTTATGTTAAATATAATATATTTAATATATACATTCGATTCTTACAATTAATTATCAAAATTTTTATTTTTAATTGATATTATATATTTTCCATTTTGAAGCATTTTTAACCATTAAATATAGCATTAAAATTTTTATAATTTATTTATATGTTAAGAATTTTTAGTGATTAATCAAAAAATATTAGTTACTTGATTTGAAAATACAAGATAAAAACTAAAATCAATATAACAATTAATAAAAATTAATGAACTTGTTAATAAAATTATTAATGGACGGATTAATTGGTTCATGCTCGTCCTTAATTGCAATATACTTGTAGATTCGGTAAAAGTATAAATTCAATTATATAATATTACTTTCCTTTTAACAAAGGAAGAAAGAAAGAATGTTATTACCAGCACATTTTGTTTTCACCAATGATAAGTAAGATTAGGGTCCGAACCGATTGAACCAAAAACCGAAATTCAGAAAATATAAGAATCGAACCGAAAACCGAATAAACCGAAATAATTTCGGTCGGTTCGGTTTGGTTCAATCGGTTCTGGATCAATATAGGCTTATTTTTTATTGGGCTTTTAACCTATATGGGTCCATAAATTAAATTAATTTATATTCAACAAAATAAATTCATTTAAAATAACTAAAATTAAAATAATATATATAAATTTATTATATTATGTCTATAATAAATACTAATCAAAATATTTTATTGGATTTATTAAGAATTAATTAGTTGAGAATTAATTGATTAATCCAGTTAATTGCCTAGTGAAGGAGATTAACAAGAATTTTGACTAGTTGATTGTTTATGCCAACTTAACCATACACAACAATTGAAAATATCAGAAATATGTATGCAATTAAAACATAAATAAAAGACTTGAGTAGAAAGGTAAATGAATAAAATAGTTACTTTGAATGTAACAAAAGAAACTCTTTAAAAATTATTGCCACAAGCGGAATCTTGAAAATTGTTTCCATGAGCGGAATTTATAAAGTAATAAATCACAATCAAAAGGTAATAAATCAGAATCAAAAGTCTTAATATAAATTAAAAAAAAAAGGACTTGAGACTTGTTGATTAACTTTGCTTGTAAATTTTGCAAACAGTAAATGCAAAATGACCTATTCAGCATTATTTGTGAATTACTAGTAATCAGAGATTTAACATTCAAATGCATTAATATAGCATCCTATAATATCAAAATCAATTAAAAAAAATCTTAAGAAACAATAAAACTATCAATTAATGTTATTTTTAATTTCATTAGTTTAATTATATATATATAAAAAAACATGTATTTTCATTACACTAATTTAAAAGTCACATAAGTACAATTGCGTGTTATATATGCTCTAAATTTTCAAAAATTATAAATTTATATCTATTAATTGTAAAGCAAACAGTAGATCATTATTAAAATTTAAATGTTAAAGTGCATTATGAAGTAAATTCAAATTATGGAATTGGTATTTATATGCTTCTTCAATACTTGATTTATTTTACGAAAAGTTAGTTTAATAAATTACTATGCTAAGCACTGAGTTGATTAATTTTGGTAATATAGTCTGAGTTAACACCGAAAGGAAATGGCCAAGTAATAAGCATAAATTATTCAAATTAATTAAGATTTCAAGAATCATTTACTTTCACATCTTGTTAACAGTGCATATGAAAACAAAAGGAAGAAATATAATATATAATAGAAAACGAGGAAAATGAAGCAATAATTAAAAAAAAAAAAACATTATAGGACGTGATTATGTTAATATATGTCGGGGACAGAGAATGCACGTGCGCCACCGAAGATGAAATCACCGAGGAAGAGAATTTTTTGAATAAATAATCAAATTATAGAAAGTGATTAAAGTAAAAAAGATAGAAAAACACCAATTGCCTTTACTGGGATTTGAACACAGGACATGCAGCATTTTTCCTGTGTTCCACACCACCCAGCTACATTGTATTCTTTGAAATTTAATACTATAAAATATATATATATATATAAACTTTGATCGGTTCGGTTCCTTCGGTTTTCAATTTCAAGAACCGAACCGATAAAACCGAATTTTTATTTCGGTTCAGAACCGAACGAACCGAAAAAAACCTAACCAAACATACCAAAATTAATTCGGTTTTCGGTTCGGTTCTGCACACCCCTAAGTAAGATGATCAAGCATTAATCATCTAGGAAATTCGAAACTCTATATATGTTTTTTCTCTATGTTTTTCTCAGTCTTCTTTTACCAATAGATAAAATTCTGTGTTTGTTATGAGATATAACACATTTTATTCGGCTGATGTATTAATTATATCATATATATATATATAACTTAATAAAAAAAACTATAACATGTGTATTTTGGAATTTGAAAGTAAAATAAATATGATTTTTTATTTGAATATGTGTATGCATGTTGTTTTTAACATTTTTATAGTATTCTAATTAAATATTAATTTTTTAAAATGGAACAAAATTATTTAATACCTCTATATTCAATATTTGTATTTTTAAAATGGGTCAGGCTTTTTAATAGTAGTTTTAGTAATGCCATTGTTATATACAGTAAGAATTAATTTCAATTAAAAAATGGTAAAGTAGATTGATTTGCAGTTTGGTCCATTTGAGCCAACCTGCCATCTATTTGAGCTAAATTTATAAATCAGTTCAAATTCGTCAAGTTCGTTTAAATTTTGATCCATTAATGCTTAATAAAAAATGGCTTATTTATGATATGTTCATTTAGCACTTCCAATCCGATCCATTTGCTATCTCTATGCTTAAAATATGTAATTTAATTCTTATTAAATAATTAAAGATGCAATCTATTTTTCTGATCAAGCATGTGAGATTTTAATAATCTCTAGCATCAAATTTTTTTTACATTGATTAATTGAAAAATTTGTATAACCTATCAAAATATAAAATAAAATAAATATCATACTTGAATCCAACTAAGGAGTACAAGTAAAATGAAATTAAAAAAAAAAATTTAAATCAAATATGAATTATTTCATATTTATATTTATTATACCAGCGGAACACATTTCTTTTCCACGTGTCAAAAAATGAGACCCACTAATTTGTCACGCCAACTTCTATCATTATTTGCTTAGATTAAGTTTTTTTTTTTAATTTTATTTTCAATCCAATTCAATTATTTCTTTTTCTTTTGAGTTAAGTTAGTTTTGAACCTTTTAATTTACTTTATAAATATTTTTGCCAAGGCCATTATATCCTTAATTGTGAGATAAGCTAATTTTAGAAGTAAAATAAACATTTATGACTGATATAAATAAAATGAGGGTCGTACCTTTGCAAGCCAAGGAAGCAGTTTGCTTTTTGATTGTCTTTCCATAGTTGGAAATGTTTCAACTTTGGCCACTCGAAGTTGTAAGGCTCTCCTCTTTTTGCATTACCAACAGCATGTTCCATCGGGCACACCTCTACTTTAAGCTCTTCCAGTTGCAAAAGGCCAATAGCTATGGATTCTGGAAATACATATTCCAGAACATCACACCAAGAAACTTCAACTGATAGCTTGCTGTTGCCAATATAGATATATGAATATAATTATATTTTGCTAAATTAGCGACAACATTATTATCGTCAAATTAGCTACAATCATATTGTCGCCAATTAGCTACAATAATGTTGTCGTCAATATAGATATATGAACATAATTGTATTTTGCTAAATTATCGACAATATTGTTATCGTCAAATTAGCGACAACAAAATTAGGTACAACAACGTTGTCGCCAATTAGCTACAACAATGTTGTCGCCAATATTGCTATATAGGAAAATAATAGTATTTTGCTAAATTAGCGATAACATTGTTGTCGCCAATTAGCTACAACAATTTTGTCGCTAATTAGCTATAAAAATGTTGTCGCCAATAGAGCTATATGTACGGAATAGTATGTTTTGCTAAATTAGCGACAGCATTATTGTCGCCAATTAGCTACAACAATGTTGTCTCCAAATCTGCTTTTGTTGTCACAATTGTTTGCATCAAATTTTTGACGCCTGATATTAGCAACAATAAAAATTTGTTGTCGCTAATTTATCGTAATATTTATTTTTTCACCAAATTTTTTCAGATTTGTGACGAAATTTATTTTTTATTGTAATATTATCGTTATATCGTGCATTTAACAACGAATTTTATTATTATCGTAAATTTTTGTCGCGATTTTGCGTTTCTTTAGTGCCTCCATAGCTCCAGGTCCTGTAATCTCTGGAATCTTCTCATCGCATTCTTCGACGTTGCAAAAATAGCTTTTAATTTTGAGCAATTTTCGAATCTTAGTGATTTAAGTTTGCAGAAGGAATCATTATCTGCGAATTGACCATCCCCTATATATTCCAAATTATGCACGTCACGCACATCCATTGTCTGTAAATTAGGAAATACACCCTGCCATTGCCATTATTATTATTATTATTATTATTATTATTATTATTATTATTATTATTATTATTATTATTATTATTATTATTATTATTATTATTATTATGTGTCCTTCTAATAGTTTATCACAAACATAAGTAACTTCCCAACACATTAAACATAACTCAGAATTGATGAAAATAATGTAATGATTATTAAGAGCAAGTTAAAAAGTAATACATATACACACGCGTACACGCGCGCACGCATATATATAGCTTATGACCATTTCATTAAAGAGTGATTGAATACCATTGGTAATTCACGGTCAATTTGTTATATTTGGAAAATAAATCAGCTGGAACATGCTTCATAATATATCTTTTTTGCAATAGAAATATATATATATATATATATATACTGACTGTATTTTCTTGATATACGCATATATATCACATAATTTAATTTGTTTAACAATGCACAATATAGATAATATTTTTAATGTGTGTATGTATATGCTCCAACTAAGCGTTCCAGTTCAACATTAAAGAAAAATATTAATCCACTATCTTATTAAAACATTTAGATATATCTACGGAATATTCAAATTACTTAATGCACCTTATATAAATTATTTTGAATAAGACAAAGGTAATGTTAAGTTAGAGCAAATAAAATGTGAAATGCATGAAAGAAAAAAAGATTTAAGCATATCACCATTTTATTGAAGAGTGACTGAACATCATTGTAGCTGTTGTTATTTGAAATGTCGGTGACAAAATTCTTTAATGTTGGACAGCCGCTTATTTTCATTTCTCTCAACGATTGAAATTCAATAAAATAGAAATTGCTGAATCCAATGAGATTTGGAAGTTCTGTGAGTTCAAGAAACTCCAACTTTGAAAACACTATTATCAGTCCTTTCTTCTGTTGAAGTTTTAAATATATACATCAAACTCTTGCATTCCCGTGCCTTCAAACACGTTAAATTGGGAAAAGAAACCTGTTCATACACAATACTTCATTTCATTATCAAGTCTTTCAATAAAAACTGACATAAATTACATAATTATATTAAGCGATTTCAAAGCATGTGAAAAAAAATTTAATAATTTATTCCTCTCAAGTATTTTTGTCAAAATTTTCAAACATATGAAAAAAATTTTTAAAAATTGCATTTTTGTTAACCATCATTAATTGTGTAGATTATATTTTTAAAATTAAAATTTTAGTTGTTTCACAATTTATTCTTTTTATTTCTTTTTTTTTTTCTGAATTCTAATTTTTAATGTTTCAACATTACAAATTTATTTCATTGCTCTTATTAATTAGAGGTGCTTTTATTTGTTCTCATTTGAAGATTGCTACAAGTTCAAAATTTTAGTTTAATAACATCTCAAATAAGGTTCTTTAATTAAATTCACTAAATCAATATAAATAATACCATAAAAGCTTTTTTATTTTGAGTTGAAGTAGATCCCGTTATAATTGAGTGTATTGATATGTGATTTTAAAAATCATCCACGTTACATTCTTATCATTTAATAAAATTTACTTGATTAAACTAATAATTTGGTTTGCATATATGCAATTTTTAAAAATTTGAATTTGATTTGAATAAAATTTTAGTTGATTAAAATTACACAGTTTTGATATAGTACTCATCAAACTTAATTATCAAAATAATATTGATATTTTAATTGTATAAAACAGAGTATATTGACAAATCCACTTTATTAAGAACGTAATGAATTTTGAGAATACACTTTTATTGAATTGGAAATATCACCGGTTAATTTGTAATAAGTTTGACAAACTAAATAAATTTCTCAAAATATTGTCTATCTCAATTAATAAACATTTCAGTTTGTGTTGAAAGCATTTGATTTACATACCATTTCAGTTTGCGTTTCCGAAGACACCTTTCTTGGGTCGCAAATCCCATCTTCACTTTCTTCCGCAAAAACAGCTTCCAGGTTATGACAATCTCCCACTTCCATTTCTTCAAGTTGCGACAAATTTTTAGCAGTGGAAAATGAGAAGAGTTTCTTCAATTTACCACAAAGAGTGATCTTTAAAATTTGCAGCTTTTCAAAAGACGCCGTTCGAAGTCGGCCATGACAAATCCCCTCCAAGCTATTCAAATAATGCAAATGTAATATCTCTAATATTGGGAAGGCATCACATGAATCCCACATCCTGGGGTCGATGATATGTCGAATGGCTTGATTGTTATATATGTTGAGCTCCTTCAATTTTGAAAACCATTCCTCATTCAGATCATACAACCCATTCTCCATTCCTTTAACCTTCCCTGAAAAGAGATCTCCACTCCCTCTTAACAACTCTTTAAGCCCATCCTCCAAATGGATACTTTTCTCTAGCTTTAGCATTAGTGTCCTTGAGCCTTCATAAGTCCACCAATATTCATTCCATTCGCCTATTGATATTAAATACCTTTCAAATCCCTTTGAGAAGAGCTGGTTTGGCAATTCCTTGGCACGAGATACTCCTACTTCCAAAGTTGCGGTATTATTATTATTTTTTTTTTGTTTAAACTCAAAATTAAAATGAAATACAAATCAACACTAGTCACCACCATAAAAATATTCAAATATACAACTGATAAGGGGATAACTAGCATTTAAAATTTAAATTTTGTATTCTTGTAATCCCGTAAATCACAACAGCACAACAGCACTTATTCTTGTAATCCCAACAGCACATCTATAGCCAACCACTTCTTGTATATAATTATTACTATCAATGGAATCATTACGTTGTTGGCTGCCATCACTTTATCATGGTATCAGAGCACAAATAGCTTAACAGCTTTTATTTTTTTTTTCTTTCTTCTTCCACACTATGGCCCTCTCTACCTCCTCCTCTTCGACCTCATCTACAAATCCACCAAATATTGCCCATCATTTACCAATAAAATTGAACTCTACAAACTACCTACTATGGCAAACACAACTTCTTCCTCTCTTACACAGTTATGATCTTGCAAAACATATAGATGGTTCGGTTTCTCCTCCATCTAAACTCATTGATGATCAGCCTAATCCTCACTGGCAACAATGGTTTCGACAAGATCAGCTAGTTCTTAGTTGGATAATTGGCTCCATGTCTGAAACTTAGGTTTCTCAAATTGTTGGATCAGCTACTGCACGTGAAGCATGGCTGAAACTTGAAGCAACCTATGCTTCTGGATCTAAAGCACAGGTACGAAATTTGAAGAATAGCTTATATAAGCTAGAAAAGAAAAATGAGTCTTGCAAATGATAATTCCATCTCGCATGACTCTGTTTTACCTACTGCCCATGCTGTTCACACCACCAATGCCTCCCATACTCGTGGCTACTCTCAGTTTCGTGGCCGTGGTGGCCGTGGTAGAGGACGTGGAAGATAGCATCATCTGCATTCAAATGGTGGTCGTTTACCATCTCAGGCGAGTAATTCTTACTCTTCATTTTCTCATGAAAGTTCAGTTACATGCTATAATTGTAATGGCAGCGGACACTATTCACGCCAATGCCCTTTTCCTCGACGCCAACCTGATTTTTCACAGCCACTTTTGCCCAAACCAGTAGCCAATTTTGCCTCTCCTCACACTCCTAGCCCTCAACAATGGTTACTAGATACTGGGGCAACACATCATCTTACTTCGGACATGGAAAATCTTGCAATTCATTGTGATTATCAAGGGCCTGATGAAGTCAAAATAAGCAATGGTAATACCTTACCTATTTCTCATACTGGTTGTAATCAATTTTCAACTTCCAATTCTTGTTTCTTTCAGCTAGATAATATTTTACGTGTTCCTTCTGTTTCTAATAACTTATTATCTGTCTCTAATTTTGCTAAATCTAACAATGTCTCTGTTGAATTTTTCTCTGATCATTTTGATATTAAGGATATCCACACGAAGGAAGTTCTTCATTCAGGCCGGAATAAATGTGGCTTATATTCTTTGTCTCTCACTCCATCAAAGGTTGTCCCGCAAGCTAATTCAGTTTCTTTATCAACATGGCATGCTCGGCTAGGCCATGCTTCTCCTAGAGTTGTTCGTCGTGCTTTAGCTTCTAGTTCCACCAGTTTTAGTTCTAATAATCTTAATACCTTGTGTCATGCTTGCAGTTTAAGTAAAATTCATAAGTTGCCTTTTCCTATGTCTAATACTAAAGTTCATGGTCCATTGGATCTTATTTGCAGTGATTTATGGGGACCATCTCCGATTTCTTCTTTTGACAATAATAAATATTATGTCTTATTTTTTGATCATTATAGCAAATACTCATGGATTTATTTTGTGAAACACAAATCTGAGGTTCTAAATGTATTCATTAAATTTCAGCACATTGTTGAACGATTTTTTGATCGCAAAATTAAATTTTTTCAAGCAGATTGGGGTGGTGAATTTCAGGCTCTATCATCTTATCTGCTTGAAAATGGCATTTCACAACGAAGTTCTTGTCCTAAAACTCCTGAACAAAATGGTTGTGCTGAAAGAAAACACAGGCATATAGTCGAAACCGGTCTTGCACTTCTCCATCATTCTTCAGTTCCTAATCAATTCTGGCATCGGGCCTTTGATACTGCTGTTTATCTTATAAATCGTTTGCCCACTCCAACGATAAATAATAAGTCCCCTTATGAAATGCTTTTTCAATCATTGCCTAATTATCATGAGCTCAAAACATTTGGGTGTCTTTGCTATCCTTGGCTTAGGCCATATGCTAAAGATAAATTATCTCCTCGATCAGCTGCTTGTGTCTTTTTAGGATACAGTAAAATTCATAAGGGTTATTATTGCTTAAATTTAACTTCACACAAAATTATTGTCTCACGCCATGTTTTATTTGATGAGCAGGTTTTTCCCTTTTCGAATCAAGAGAATGTGCCAGTATCTAGTCCATCATCACAAAATCCTGCAGTCATTTTTCTTCCATCAAATTTACCAACAGCTCCCACTTCCAATTCCAATTATGCTTTAGTTACCCAATCAATCAGTTCTCAAACCCCTCTTATTACTACAAGCCCTCTCCCACCTGATCCTTCCATCTCAAATCCCCCAAATTCATCTCTTGTTGTTGATTTAACAAATTATAGGAATCAATCTAATCTTGTCCCATCTGCCCCAAATAAGACCCATCCCATGGTAACTCGATCTCAAACAAATTCTCTCAAACCAAAATCCTTTCTTGCTGCCATTGATGATCAAACTGAACCCACTTCCTTTAAAGCTGCCAATAGTAATGAACATTGGAGACTAGCAATGCAAGATGAGTTTGATGCTTTACAAAGGAAAAAGACTTGGTCTTTGGTTCCCTATCATCCCCAACAAAATATCATCGGTTGCAAATGGGTTTTTCGCATTAAACGAAACCCGAATGGCTCAATTTCAAGGTATAAAGCTCGTTTGGTTGCAAAGGGATTAGCGCCCTGGTATTGATTTTCATCATACTTACAATCTTGTTGTAAAGCCAACTACTGTTCGCTTATGTTTATCCATAGCAATCTCAAATGGGTGGAGTATTCGGCAACTAGATGTTTCTAATGCTTTTCTCCATGGTCAATTAGAGGAAGATGTCTTTATGGAACAACCTCAAGGTTTTGTGGATCAAACCTATCCTCAACATGTTTGCAAGCTTCATAAATCATTGTATGGCCTCAAGCAAGCACCAAGACAATGGTACAAATGTCTCACTGATGCTTTACTTACTCTTGGTTTCAAAGGATCTCAAACCGACTCATCATTATTTTATTTTTCAAACAATGGTGTTCGTGTTTTTTGTCTCATATATGTTGATGATCTTTTGTTAATGGGTAGCAATCCTTTGTTTATTTAACATATTATTGCTGCTCTACAACAAAAATTTGCTCTTAAAGATTTGGGTAAACTTCATTATTTCTTGGGTATTGAAGCTCATTGGTTCTCTAATGGTGTATTACTCAATCAATCCAAATACATCTCAGATCTTCTAGAGCGAGCCAACATGCAGAACTGTCATGCATTTCTACTCCATTCAGCTCCTCTACTACACTCATGCATACAGGGATTATTCCTTTGATGATCCCACCTTGTACCGAAGCATAGTGGGTGGTCTCCAATATCTTCAATTCACGAGACCTGATATTTGTTTCGCTGTTAACAAAGTGGCCCAATTTATGCACTCACCCAAGCAACAACATTGGATTGCTGTCAAACGTATATTGCGTTATCTACGTGGCACTTGTCATCAAGGTTTATTCATTACCCGCTCTGCCTCTTCTCTTATCTCGGCCTATTGTGATTCAGATTGGGCCAGTGATTTGGATGATAGAAAATCTGTTACGGGTCATTCTATATTTCTTGGAAATAATCTTATTTGTTGGGGTTCAAGAAAACAACGGACGGTTTCTCGTTCCTCAACTGAAGCTGAATATCGTGCTATTGCTGCCACTGTCAATGAGTTACATTGGTTGTGTTCTCTACTACGAGAAATAGGTTGTCCCACATATCCTCCAACCTCCAAAACTTTGGTGTGATAATCTTAGTGCACATATCTTACTTCATCTCCAGTCTTTCATTCAAGATCCAAGCACTTAGAGATTGACTTTCATTATGTTCGAGATAAAGTACTCTCCAAAGCTCTTGACGTTTGCTATATTTCTACACATGACCAATTGGCTGATTTGCTTACTAAACATTACCACGCCAGCGTTTTGAAAACTTGAAAGGCAAGTTGATGGTTCGGTCACCTCCCCTCAACTTGAGGGAGGATGATAAGGGGATAACTAGCATTTAAAATTTAAATTTTGTATTCTTGTAATCCCGTAAATCACAACAGCACAACAGCACTTATTCTTGTAATCCCGTGTAATCCCAACAGCACATCTATAGCCAACCACTTCTTGTATATAATTATTACTATCAATGGAATCATTACGTTGTTGGCTGCCATCACTTTATCAACAACAACCAAACAATTTAAAAATTACAACAAACATAATTAAACACAATAATTATAAACATCAAAAATCAAATTAAATATCCAAAATTAAAAATCCAACAATAATATATATATATATATATATATATATATATATATATATATATATATATAAACGCCAATACGCCATAATCTTCGCTCTCTAATTCCTTCATGACCACCTAATTTATAAATAATGAGAGATAATTAATTATAAATTAAGAATAAATAACAAAATAAATAAAATTTAAAATGTACTTAAATTAAATTTACCATACTTATTCATCTATAGTTATATTATCAAAATTTGATGATTTTCCTTGATTTACACTTGATGACGTATCTTGACTGGCTTGAACTTCACTTTGATTAAATTTCTCCCACTCAATAAATTAAATAAACAATAAAACAGTTATAAAACAAAAAAAATTACACTAATATAAAATATTAAAAAAAAAGTATAAAATACATACCATCCTCAAGTTTTTCAATGACGTCTAAATCTTCTTCAATCTTGATGTGTTCATTACATCCTCAAAGCCAATCTTGTGTGCATATTAAAGTTTCCACATTTTAGGAGTTAGTGAACTCCTAAATGGATCGAGTACTCTCCACCAGCGCTAAACGCCAACTCTGAAGCTACTGTAGAAATTGGAACTGCCAGGATATCTCTAGTCATGTGAGATAGGATAAGAAACCGCTCTGAATTCAACTTTCACCATTTTAACAAGTCAAAATCCCCTTTATCATCTTCATACACGGCCTCATTCAAGTACAACTCCAATTCAATTTTTTTTTATCTCCTGCAACACCACTTTCAACTCTTGCACGCTTAATTCTTTGTTTCAAAATTTCTCTTTCCCCAACATCGGATTTAGAGGAAGTCGAACTTGGCCTACTTTCAACTCCTTGAGTACTTTCAGGCTGCAACTTTTTCTTATATTCATCGAATAAATCATGCATGACAATTTTAACACCTTTAAATAAGTACTTCCCCTTTTTATCACCACAAATGATAACAAAAACATCCTCCATATATTCAAAAGTTTCCCTAAGATCGAGGACAGAAGCCATGTAAATGATTTTATTCACTTTGTCATAATCTCCCCAATATTTATCAAATTTAGATTACATTTTGATTCCCATTTGCATCAACTCCACATCAATACTTGATTTCCAATCACACAATTTAGCATATAAGTCGCTAATTTCAGTCCAATATGTATTAGATGTGATAAAAATGAACCAGAAATGTGCAGGGTAGCTAAATAAAATTGTTTTTGTAATTCTTTCTGCCACCCGCCAATCAATCCAATTAGGCATACCACTCATGTTCAAACTAGCAGGCATTAAACCATCCAATTCAATTTTATAATATGGATCAATACTTTCAAAAACATCAAACACCTTTTCATATTTAAGTGCTGTGTTTAAAATAAAAAATGTGGAATTCCATCTAGTTGCCACATCTAAACATAATGACATTGACCACTCAACTCTCTCAGCAATGCAACATTCTTTAAATTTCTTTAATCTAGCAGGAGATGATCTAACAAATTTACAAGCATTTCTAACCCTTTTAACAGCGGTTTCAACATCTTTCAAACCTTCTTGCACAACAAGATTAAATATGTGAACAATGCATCTCACATGAATGTATTTACCTTCAGAAAAAGCCATCCCTTTTGCTACAAACTTATTTCTTAAAGTTGCAATCATCTTGTCATTTATTTTTGTATTATCAGCTGTAATGCAAAATACTTTGTCATAAATTCCCCACTCTTTGAAACATTTCTCTAAATCCAGAGTAAGCATCTCACCTCTATGACTACCGACTGGACAAAAATTCACAATTTTTTTTTTGTAATTTTCAATCATTATCGATAAAATGGATAGTCACACACGTGTAATTACTATTCTATATGGAGGACCACGTGTCGGTAGCTACACAAACAGTTTGAGGATGCTCTTTAATAAATACTCTCAATGATTTTTTCTCCTCATTAAAAAACTGAGTAACATCACGTGTCACAGTCACAGTCCATCTAGAAGGAACTTTAAACCAAGGACATAAACTAGCAACAAACTTCCTAAATCCTTTTCCTTCAACAAAACTAAAAGGAAGTTCACCAAGTATAATCATCAACCTTCAACAAAACTAAAAGGAAGTTCACCAAGTATAATCATCAAAGCAAGACACTTTCTACTATACTCTTGATCAAATTTCCAATTAGTTAGTGTTCCAGTAGAGTTAGATGTACCATCAACATTAGATGTTGGTTGCAAAGATAGTTGTGTTTGTCTTGTTTCTACACTATGAGGATGCATTTTACAGTTATTCATGTGATTCTTAAGTGTAGTGGTATCATACTTTTTTGGATCACAATAAAATTCTTTGGCATAATGAATACATTTGCCTTTTCTAATGCATTGTACATCATAAATTTGTGTGAAATTCTCCTATACAACAGATCTCTTTGCGGGTGCCTTTCTTTTCTTGGAGACCGCTGTAGGAATCCTTGACTCATCAGGCGTATTGGCGGCATTATTAGGTGTCTTGGCCGTCTGCTCATGCATAGCAGGCACCTTAAATGGTTCTACTAAGACAATGTCTTCATCCAAATCAATTTCATTCGATTGAGATATCTACAAAATTAGTCAAAGAAAAATTTAATTCAAAATCCAAATTTATTATAAATATAGATATTGCAAATCAAAATAATAAAATTTCAATCAATAATAATAGCAAATATTGGATCTTAGCTATTAAATTCAATCAAAATAATAAAATTCAATCAATAATCATAGCAAATATTGGATCAATTATAAAAAACATTAAATAACATCTTATCCATTAAATTATTACTGAAAATTTAAACAAGAAAAAGAAAGTCAAATAATGCAAAGCATTATTAAATTAAAGTGAACAACCAGCAACTGCAAATTCTGAAGCTGAGCAATTACAGAAGTTGCATTCAGCAATGACCATTAAAGCACGATCATCATTAAAACAATTTAATATATATATATATATATATATATATATATATATATATATATATATATATATATATAGCATTATTAAATTAAAGGGAACAACCAGCAACTGCAAATTCTGAAGCTGAGCAATTACAGAAGTTGCATTCAACAATGACTATTAAAGCACGATCATCATTAAAACAATTTCATCAATAAGATGAATAGAATAATTAATTGAGTTGTCCAGAGATTTTTATAGTTTAAACCAATGATATTCAGCTATATATAAAACAATAGCTTTTATTAATAAAAGCTAGCTAGTTATTGATTATTATTTTTTTAAACATGCAAGTTATTAATAAATGAATGGATGCTGTCAGGATAAATATTCTTTGTAAAAAGTACCATTGGCTGCTGATATATAGATAAATTTATGCACCAAATTGTTGGTACCAATCCCAATAGCCCACAGCTTGAAAGAGAAGAGAATTTCTGGCGAGGGATCGCCACTATCAAAAACAAAGATAGTTCCTTCATTTATTCTTCTACATCCTGCAAAAGAATCCTATTCTCTTCCACTTATTTTTATGCCAAATCATGTATTTTTTAGCTTATATTTTATGCAGCCAAGTATTTCTCCTTCTTTAAGCTCTCAATTTTCAAGGTCTGTAAAATCCAGTTTCTTGAAACTATTTAGAAATCTTTTTATTTGAAGTAAGTGCAGAGATGGGTATGGCAATATCAAGGCTGATTAAGATGATTTTTGCAAAGAAAGAAATGAGGATTCTAACGGTAGGTCTAGATACAGTCGGTTATACTTTGGTGTCTCTACTCAAAAACCTAAAATCAAAGAAAGAAATGAGGATCCTAAAATCATTATTTTTGCAAAGAAAGAAATGAGGATCCTAAAATCATTATTATTGTAGAATTAATTTTGTTAACACCACGAAACCATTTAAGAACAAAACCCATGAAAGAACAAACTAACAAAACCCTTCTTAAGAACAAAACCCATGAAAGAACAAAACCCATAAACAAAACCGAGTAGAACAGAGAGCAAGAGCCAAGAGACGTACCTTTCTGTAAGCCAAAGAGCAGCCAACGAGGGAGAATCAAGATGATGACCGGTATTCTGGTACGAAGGAGGCGAGAGGGAGACTAGTACCGACGTTTGCCGGTGACGGTGAGGGAAGGCAAGAAATTAGGAATTTGGGTTAGGGATTTCGGTACGAGGAAACAAACAATGGGAGGGCAAGAAATTAGGTTTTTTTGGCTTATATACTAAGTTATTCAGGTTGGAGGTCGGATTGGTTTTTGAGGGGTTTTAACTTGATCTTAACCCGAAATTCCCGAAATTTCCAAACCCGAAACGATAAACCCGATTAACCTCACCCGAATGTGTCGGATCGGGTTAATCGGGTCTGTTGGTTTGGTTCGGTTTTTGCACACCCCTAGTTCCATATCTCTAGTTTCGCCTACATACTTATTTCCACTGTTCTACTACATTTACTGTGTGGACTCCATGGTCCACAGTCCCGTACATCTCATGTCTTAGGTTTTCACTGCATACTAAGGGCAAAACTATCATTTAGTGAAGAAAATTTAGATTAATTGGTAAAAATGGTGAAATTAGGCTCAAAATGAGAAAAAAGGACTTAATGCAAAATTTGGTAAAGTTTAAGGACCTAAATATAATTTTACAAATTATATGATAAATAAGGACTAAAATAGTAATTTGGCTAGTAATGAAAAAAAGTGGTTAAAATAATGAAAATAAATGTAAAAGAGGTAAAATGGTCATTTTAGATAAATTATTAAGTCACAGGGACTACATGGTAATTTTACACATAAATAATGATTAAAGTGGAAAATTGTTTTTAAAAAAATGGTGTATTAGGTGAGTGAATTGCATAACTAGAATTAAAAGATGCGAATAAGGTTAATTTGGCTAATTTGTAATAAAATATCATGAATAAGGGCCAAAATGAAATTTTCAAGTAATTAAAGGTAGTAAATTATAAAGGTGATAATAACAAGATTGAGTGAAATTGGTGATTAAGTAAACTAGAGGAAATTGTAAAATAATTAGTTAAAATTTGAGTTAGTGAACTTATAATCATAATAATAAGATTTGTGCAGTATAGTTATGGTTATGAAATATTTTAGTTGTACATCTACACATTAGGCATTATATGCTTAGTGCATGGTATTTTATTCCGCGCAGGGGACAGGTCTTAAGAGTGAAGATTTTGGTTTTGCTGGCATGTACAAACCCGAGGAGTGAGGAAGTTAGTATATATACACACACGTGTATTTGTATTTGTATTTGTAATGTTTGTAACTTATTGTGTGTATTGACGTTGGTATAAATTGTGAATGTATGTGTATGTTATCTATATTTATACGTTGATTGAATGTGGAATGTATGACTTGTGAAATTGGCTGATTTCGTGGAGCAAAAATTTTGAAACTTGATTTGGATGGTGGGTTGGATGTGGATATCATATTGGGAGTGTAAAATTGAATTTGTATGATTTTAAATTATCCAATTTTTAAGCCGTTATGTTATCTAAATTTACAATAAGGAAAAACATGATATTGTCAAAAATGTTTCATTGTTGTCAATTTAACCTAAAAATGATTTTCAGTTACCGCTAAGTTGTGCACTCCGATGCTCGGATTATTGTATGGTATTGGGTGTTACAGAACGAAGGATAAATAACAAATACAATAATTAAAAGAAAAGAAAATAAGATAAAAACTAGTAAAAAGTTAAACAAAGAAAACACTGTGAGCGCAAATCACCAAAGCAAAGCAAAGCAAAGCAAATCAAATAAAACAAAAATTAATGAAAAGTTGGAAAATGAAAATGAAAAGCAAATGGAACGAACAGTGGTGAAGTCAAAGAAACAATTAACAAATATAATGAAAGAAAAGAAAAACAAATAAAAAATTAAGAGTTAATTACAAAAAAAAAAAAAAGCCCAACTACAGGGTGTTTTTCAATATTTGTACCAATGCTAAGCCCTTATTCTGTCTTACTCTGCACTCTCTTAGCCTTGGGTAAGGCTAACAGCCTAACACCCAAGACTGCCCGGATTTCTTCTTTGTTGTTCCAAATCAATTCCAATGGCCATAAAATGCTTCTTTTTTGTCAATTAAACTTTGCAATGGCCAAAATTACAAAACAAGTTAAAAGCAACAAAATTTGCTAAAAATCATAGGATAAAAACATGCAAAATTCAAAGTATAAATGTGTAACTTTGATGACTTGATAATTATTAATAATATTTCAGTGAGCAAGATTCTTGTTTTAAAGAGCTTAGCCACGGCTATATATATATGGGTAATTCCCAATTGAGGTTAACTCGTTAATGTAAGGCTAAGTTTGAGGGACTGAAAACCTGCAGTGTTATAATTTGGAGATGAATTTGCGGAGTACAATTGAGTAAATATTTAACCAAGATAAGACCGAGTTTTACTACAAAAGGGAACCTATTTCCACTAAAAGGGCAATGTATGTGTGTGTGTGGATATATATGAGCTCATTCAGAGTCATGGTTCTGGAAAATCGATACAAGGATAGTTTTCCTGCTCCAATCACTTCCTTTTGAGCTATTATTTCGACATGGCTTCAATCCTTTGCAACCTTCATCTCCTAGAATATTTATTTTATGTTTTATTTTATTTATTTATTCATTCGCATTTGGTCAATATATTAATTAAGTTCTCACAATAATCACCGAATGTGTATGAGAAAAAGCTTCAATATTTTTCCCGCACACAATCACAAACAAATGATAGAGAAAAAGAGAATAGACACAAAGATTTAATGAATTTGGGCTAATAATGCCTACGTAATCGAGCAAGAGCAGAAAGGTATTTTCACTATAAAATAAAGAAATAGTATAATGCGAAGATCCCTTGACTACGAGCCTACAATGCCTTTTGTGACCTCCCAAATCTCTACTAAAACAGGTTTATGCTACGACCTTTTCGATCTAGATCCGATCCTTCAAAATTCAAGATACAAAAGTAAAATATCATAGACAATTTTTGTTACAAGAACATACCTACATACACTACAAGAAAAATGCAATTTAGCAACGGAAATTGATATTTTTCGTTGCTAATAAAAAAATAGCAACGAAAATTAGCAACGGAAATTTCCGTTGCTAATCCGACGGTTGCTATTTTTTAGCAACGAAATTTTATTTCCGCTGCTAAATTCAACCAACTCATTTTCGGTGAATTGGTAATTTTTTAGCAACAGAAAAGTCAATTTCGTTGCTAAAATTAGCAACGGAATTGAATATTCCGTTGCTAAAATTAGCAACGAAAAAGTCAATTCCGTTGATAATTTTAGCAACCAAAAGTCAATTTTGTTTTTTCATAAGCTGCATAATTTTACAAATATACAAAATGAGACTAGTTCTGATGCTTTTCAGGGAATAAATTATAGTTCTAATGTGGAAATCAAGCAGAGATTTGTGACAAGGTAGTCATTTGAATTTACACCAGTGGTCCATGTTAATACATAATTTTATATAAGCTTAATGAGACTAGTTGCTAGTCAGAAGCCCTCTCACGTAGCAATTATGGCAAACAAATAGTGTTTGACCATGTATTTACTTCAAAAGATTTAACAAGCCTGTTATGGAACAAGGCAGATTTAACATATATGATTACCATATACAGTTCATAAGATACCAGAAACAACATATAGAGCAATAAAAGAAAACCAACCATAACAGCCCCCAAAGAATACGAGAAAATTAGCTTAAATGGATTATTTTTACGGTACAGACTATTTTGGTCATAACTTTTGCTACAAGTGTCAGAGTTCTTATTATAATATGTTTTCAAAAAGCTCGTTTCGAGACGGTCATTTGTTACAGAGCAAAGCACTTGTAACGACATTTTTCAGGCCCAAAAAATAACGTTAAGGTTGTTATTTTTCAGTTTAAAGTTTTTAGGATTTTTCAGGGATATTTGGTCTTTTCTTATTTTCACTCATATAAATTATTTTTTTTCTTAGTTCAAGTGAAAGGAATCCATATCTTAATCACATAATTTAATAATAAATTTAAATATAATTATTTATTATTTATTATTTTAACACTATCTAAAATAAAACTGATTAAAAAATATTAGCACAATTGTCCAATTAACAAAAAAGAAATGCAAGTATCATGTGAGAAACTAAATGACAGTTAATTTATTCCTCAATTGTCCAATTATTTTGTAGCATTGACAGGAATTTTGAAGCAAAACCCCTCTTTTTCCTAACCTGAATGTAAATTAGAAACAAATATATTATCTAATAAATCAAGCGAAAGAGAAGAAATAATAGTTATCCCTAATCAATTGCTTAATCTCCTTGTTTCACTCTATTTAATCAGTTCAAATTTGACATTTTTCTTGATCAAAGAAGGAAATTTAAAAAATGGAAATGAAGGAAAGGGTAATACCTGAAATCCTGGGTTCCCAAGTTTCACTATTGGAATTGAAATTCCTTTTGCATCTGCCATTCTTGTGGAGAGTCTCGTTTTCTACTTCTCTGGAAGTGAGGGGAAGATCATATAAGCTGAAAAAGACACCAACTTTCTTATATAGATAAAAAGACATGATATCGCAAGGGACGCCCTATGAGTGTACGTAATCTTTGACACATAAGAAATTGTTTCATAAGTGGTGATAATTTCAAAAAACCAAATATATGAAGATGAAGAAATTTGGACAACTAGACTTATTCTGCCTACTGAGCTCCTCTTCATCCTCTCAAGAACCCTTTCGAAAGCAGGCTTCCTAGTTATTTCCCCAAGAGCTGCTATCAAATCTGCTCTTCGTGGGTTGAGCAATGCACCCACTGCTAAACCCATTGCAACAAAGTGCTTTGGTGAGGATGAATACAAAATCAAAGAAATGAATAAAACATGAAAAGCTGAATTAAGTAAAATCAAACCTGATTAACGAAGGTGGGAGGGAAGTAGATGTCCATAGCGAGAATTCCAACATTCTTTGCCATTTCTCTGAGCTACAAAGATAAAAATTAAAATCAAACCGAACAGCTCTCTTCTTCTTCTTCTTCTTCTTCTTCTTATTCTTCTTCTTCTTACTCCTCTTAAAACAGAGATTTGAAATGAATAAATAAATAGAAAAAAGGAGAAAAAGGACAGAAACTGCGGACCCTTGAAAGCAGTAAAGAGAAAGGAGACGATGGGACTCACGGTCGTCCGGTTACCGGATAGTGGTAGATCTGAGGAAGAACGGAGCGAAAAGTGGTAGATCTGAGAAAAAGAAAATGCCAAATCGTGAAAAGAAGAACAGAAATGAAAGAAATAGGGTTTTTTCTACTATATATTATTTTTTAGCAACGAAATTAAATTTCGTTGCTATTTTAACAACGATTTTAAATTTAGCAATGGAAATTAGCAACAAAAAATAATTTAGCAACGGAATATGGCGGCACTTGGCGGTGGAAAAAAATTTGGGATGAAAATTAGCAACGAAAATTAAATTCCATTGCTAAAATAGCAACGAAAATTAATTTCGTTGCTATTATTTATACCTTCACTAAATTAGACATAAAATAGCAACGAAATTTATATTCCGTTGCTATTATTTATACCTTCACTAAATTCGACATAAAATAGCAACGGAATTTATATTCTATTGCTATTTTAGCAACAAAATTTAATTTTCGTTGCTATTTTAGCATCGGAATTAATTTTCGTTGCTAATTTTCATCCCAAATTTTTCCCGCTGTCAAGTGCCGCCATTTTTAGCAACGAAAATTATATTTCGTTGCTATATTTTGGCGCTAAAATCTCCCTCCTTTTTAGCAACGGAATACAACAATTATTATTCCGTTGCTAAATCCCTAAAACTTCAACCAATTTTAGCAACGGAATTTATTTTCCGTTGCTAAATAGCAATGGATATGGTATTCCATTGCTAAATTAGCAACGGAATGAATTCCGTTGCTATTTTTCGTTGCTATTTGGCTATTTTCTTGTAGTGATATTTATATATAAGTTGTAGTGTAGAGGTAGCATACATGATATCCTTCCTGACATTTACAATGGTATTGGGATGGAAAATCATGACTAAGTTGATCGGTGGTGGCATTTCCCTAAAGATTGCCGGATTATGCATAAATCTGAAGGGATTGGAGCACAAAGACCGGCAATGAAAGAAGTCAAAGGGCAGCAGCCACTCCCGGAGCAATATGTATAACCCACAATTTCATCATGAAGTTATGGTTGCTCCTGATATGGAAGTCTCAGCTTAAGCTTTACCTCTTCTACTCCCAAGCATGCGATGAAGGCATATACCCACCATTTATATAATCTTAATCTTTGATTTCCTCAAAGTTGTGACAAACCCACCAATTGGCTTCAGCTGCTACTGCCAATTGATTCAATTGGTTGGTTCATTTGGTTTATTCGAATTTTGTAAATGAAGAAAATTAATGTTAAAAAAAATGTATTTCGTAGTGGACTGATCTACTTAAACTGAATTTATTGTCGGTTCAAACTGAATTAGTTAAGAATATAAATAAAAAAATTAAAGGAGAAATATAAATAATTAATTTTTTAGGAACTTCTACTTTGATATGGATGAGTGATTGAAGGAGTGGTTGTTTTTATAGGCATCACTATCACAACATTAATTGAGGTTCAAGGAAAAAGATTATGGGTGACCATAACCTATCTGCTAGGCTTATATTCTCTATGTACACTAGCCACTTGGGCACTTTGCTGCATGCTTCTCAATGTGACCTTTCTTGAACAGAAATGGTAATTACTTTTGTCAATTTTAATTTTTTAAGGAAATATAACCGCTTTGAGTGTGTGTGTGTTTTTTTCCTTTTAATAAGAGGGATAAGAAAAAAAAAAGATTATTGTAATTTATGATGCCAAATTAAATTGACACAAAATTCAAAGGCTTTCAAAAGGGATCAATGTTTCACTTCCCTTTGAATGCATGTCCCCAAATCAAATATATTGACCCGATTAATATATGAAAATTATTTGTCATGTGAGTGCTTTAGATTGTAAATATGTATGATTATACACGCTTTAAGATAACTATTAACTTTTAACTTGTATTTTACTGCTTTCAAAGATGATCAATTGTGAAATATGGTTGTTCAACACGTGAGGGAACTAATAAACATTAGAATTTAGGAATTTATAACTAAAAATTAATATGGGTTATAAATAAAAAAAAGGTACAAAACATTTAGGAATTTATCACTATCACAACATTATTGATTGAGGTTCTAGGAAAAAGATTATAATGGGTGGGGTGACCACAACCTATATCCTTGCTACGGTCATATTTAATGTTGTTATTTCTCTACACTAGGGCACATGGCTCATGCTTCTCCGTGGGACCTTTTGCAATGGAATGGTAATTCTTGCGTCCCATTTTACTTTGACATTTTCATTTTAATGAATTAATGAAATGATTAGAAAATTTTGATTTTTTTTAAATATTAACAATTGACTAATTTATTCTTTTCTAATTCTAAGTACATCATTTAATTTTTACATGATCAGAACTAAATTTATCACTCTACTAAATATGGTAATATATAATAAATAGGTATAGATATTGTTGACATGAGCTGTAATATGAGCTGTATACAGTGTATATTTTCTATATATGTTAATATGAGCTGTATACAGTGTATACTTTCTATATAGTATACAGTGTATACTTTCTATATATGTTGACATGAGCTGTATACAATGTATACTTTCTATATAGGAATATGGCTTATTTTACGTGATTTGTATTTCCTTAGTTTTAGCTTCCTTCCTATTTTTTCTCTTGTAATTCATGTATAAAGTGGAAGTAATGTACAGAAAAAAAAACCTTCTTTCGTCAATTCTAAACCTTTTTCTATGTTTTATCATGGTATCAGAGCATTAGATTCCAAAATTATCTGTGGTGTTGTTTTTACCCAGACACAAACCTACAAAACTATAAACATATCATGAAGAGATGAATACTCAGACTGGTTTGGTGAATGTTCAGCTAACCGGTGAAGACTCCACAACAAACACCCTTGAAGGTCTAACGGCCAAGATGAATCAGATCTTGACTCAAACCCCGACAGTAACAAACGACAGTGCTACTGCACAGATTGGAATCAAACTTGATGGAAGGAATTATGCCTTATGGTCTTAAGTTGTTGAGATGTATATCACGGGGAAAGATAAAATAGGCTACATAACAGGTGATTATCCACAACCTGATCCTACCGATCCAACATTCAGAAAATGGCAAACCGAGAATGCTATTGTGAAGGGATGGTTGATCAACTCAATGGACCCATGTTTGATTAGCAATTTTATCCGCTTCCCAACTGCCAAACAGGTATGGGATTCAATTGCTACCACTTTTTTTGATGGAACAGATGCATCTCAAGTTTATGATTTGAAGAGACGTGTGTCTAGAGTGAAACAAGACAGGGGATCCATTGAAACATACTATAATACTCTCCAAGGTTTATGGAGAGAGATAGATTTTCGTCGCCCCAACCCAATGCAGTGTGCTAGAGATATAGAGAAATATAATACTCTTGTATAAGAAGATAGAGTTTATATATTTCTCGATGGCTTAGATGACAGGCTTGATAAAGTTCGGAGTGATGTATTATAGATGCAGTCGTTTCCCACTGTTGAACAGGCCTATGGTTATGTTTGAAGAGAAGATATGAGGCAATCGGTCATGTTAACAAAATCATCTTCAGCTGCAGTTATGGCGTCTAAAATTTTCAAAACTGATCAGCAGTTACCGAAACTACAAATGGAGAAACATTGGGGGAAACCAAATGCTACTATGAAAAAAAAGCTGAACTGTAGGAGAGGGCTGCTCACATTGTAGGAATATGAAACACACTCGTGACACTTGTTTCAAGTTGCACGGGTACCCAGAATGGTGGAATGAACTCAAAGCAAAGAAACAAAAGGAAGGTGTAAATGGAACAGGACGAACGGCAATGGTTGGAGCTGAACCCTACCTATCTCTTCTACCAATAGGTGACTCACACAACCTTAGCAAACAAGGTAATAACTGTGCTTTTCATGTATCAAATAAAACATGATGATGGTGGCTGGATAGTGGACTCAGGTGCGATGGATCACATGACTTTCTGTAAAAATGATTTGTGGAGATCACAAGACCAAGATGGAGCAATATAGTCAATGTTAATGGCATTACGTATTCAATGACTGACGCTGGAAAAGTGACCTTAACCCCATCTCTCTCTTTATCAAACACACTACTTGTTCATTCTCTTTCAAATAGATTATTATCAGTAGGGAAAGTAACAGATGAACTGAATTGTGTAGCTCTAATGTATCCATCTTTTTGCTTATTTCAGGACATTCTCACGAAGAAGATCATTAGGCGTGGTACTAAGAAAAAGGGGTTATACTACATGGATGATTTCAGCTCAGTAATGGTCAATAATGTTAATCATTCTTCCCACACCAAAGAAAAACAGATTTGGCTATGGCATCAGCGACTGGGTCACCCATCATTTGGTTACATGAAGCACTTTTTTCCTCATTTTTTTTTCAGACTTGAATTATTTAAACTTTAAATGTGACACTTGCATTTTGGCTAAAATTCACCGTGTATCGTTCCCACTTAGTCCAAATAAAAGTGATGTTCCTTTTGCTTTAATTCACTCAAATGTATAGGGACCCTCTCCTATTACATCTAGTTCAAGTGTCCATTGGTTCGTTACCTTTGTGGATGATTGCACTAGTATGACATGGTTATATTTGTTGCAGCACAAGAATGAAGTTTTTGGTGTTTTCCTATCTTTTCATGCAATGGTTAAGAATCAATTCTCTGCCAAGATTCAGGTTTTTAGATCTGATAATGGAAGAGAATATATCAATAAAGAGTTTCAAACTTATTTTCAGTCACATGGATTGCTTCATGAAACTTCTTGTACGCGTACGCCTCAGCAGAATGGAGTTGCAGAAAGAAAGAATAGACATATACTTGAAACTAGATGTGCACTATTAATTGGGTCGAAAGTACCAAGTAGACATTGGGATGATGCTGTTGTTACTGCAGTCTACTTACTAAATCGGATGTCATCAAGAATTCTAGAGTTTAAAACCCCATTGCAAATGTTAGCTACCCATGTAAGCTTACCATCGGTCTTACTCCTTCCTCCACGTGTATTTGGATGTGTCTCATTTGTCCACGTACACAAAGATCAAAGATCTAAAATTGATCCGTGTGTTATTCGATGTGTCTTCTTAGGTTATGGAACTACAAAGAAGGGGTACAGATGTTATGATCCTTCTACCCGGCGTACCTATATTACCATGGATGTCACTTTCTTGGAATCTGAGAATTTTTACTCCTTGCCAGCATCAAATTCTCATCTTCAGGGGGAGATGTGGGAAGAACAAAATTGGTGGGAATGTTCCAGGTATGAAGGAATGGGAAATACAGATGTAGGAAAGAGTTGAGATGGAGATGCAGTTATCCAAGAAGATGTAGTTATACAAGAAATCGTACCAAGTACAAAAGAAAAAGCTAATATCCAAGATCTGGAGCATGAATCTGAATCAAGTAGTGAACCGACCCCTCTTCACGTACCCAACAATGAGAATCTTTCTGAGGATATCCATGAGGTAAGTCCACACTCACCCTCTAGTGCTGTTTTAGATACCCCTACTGGTTATCACTTACCTTTCAGGCATAATAGAGGGAAGGCTCCAGATCGGTATTCTCCAAACATTGAAGGGAGACAATCAAGATATCCTGTTGCCAATCATGTGACAACCGAAAGGCTTTCAAATTCTCTAAAAGGTTTTGTAAAAAACCTATCAGCTCACCACATACCTTGTGGAGTTGAAAAAGCTTTAACAGACCCAAAATGGCTTCAAGCAATAAAAAATGAGATGAATGCACTACATAAGAACCAGACATGGGACCTTGTACGGTTACCAAAGGGGAAGAAAATAGTTGGATGCAAATGGGTTTTCTCTATCAAGTATAATACTAATGGGAATGTTGAAAGATATAAGGCAAGATTGATAGCAAAGGGTTACACCCAGACATATGGTGTTGACTATCAAGAAACTTTTTCTCCAGTAGCAAAGCTCAATACCATTAGAGTTTTGATATCTCTAGCAGCAAATCTTGATTGGCCTCTACATCAATTTGATGTAAAAAATGCTTTCCTACATGGGGATCTTGAAGAGGAAGTTTACATGGATGTTCCATTAGGTTACACCACTGCTCCTCATAATGAGGTTGTGTGTAAATTAAATCGGGCTTTGTATGGACTAAAGCAATCACCTCGTGCATGGTTTAGCCGCTTTAGTCTAGCAATGAAAAAGTATGGTTTTTATCAAAGTAACTCTGATCATACTCTTTTCTTAAAGCAACGGCAAGGGAAGGTAACAGCTCTTATAATTTATGTGGATGACATGATAATCACATGAGATGATGAAGAAGAAATCTCGAAGCTACAAAAGCAATTGAGCACCGAATTTGAAATGAAGAATTTAGGAGGTTTGAAGTATTTTTTAGGTATTGAAGTAGCCAGATCAAGACAAAGAATATTCCTTTCCCAGAGAGAATATGTATTAGATTTATTGGCTGAGGTAGGGATGTTGGATTGTAGACCAGCAGAAACACTGATTGTTCAGAACCTGAAACCTGGAGAACATTCAGATCAAGTACCGACGAGTAAAGAGAGATTCCAACGTTTGGTGGAAAAACTTATTTATTTATCTCATACGCGACCGGATATCACATACGCAGTCGGTATAGTGAGTCTGTGTTAGTGTAAGCCCTAGCCCTAATGCATTGTAATAAAGCACTTTGAATTAATAAAATGAGGCATTTGTTTTATCCTTTGTATTCCTGTGCATATCAATTGATAAAACTATCTAAGAGTGTTGTTTCGGTTTAAGTTATCATGTGTGAGGCACATGGTTGTAAGACCTTGAAACAAATGAAACATCATTCTAAATATCCCTAGTCGGTCATTGTTATGGGAATAACAATGAATTAAGACTAGTATGCTCTCTCTGATAAGTTGAGGTCTGTCTTACGGATCATAAGGACAAGAGTGTCAATCAGAGATCATAGATACATGTTTAGAACATGGTATCTGGATTCGATCTGCTCATGAGAACACTACATGGTACAAGTTATAAGTGTTTCTCATATGCAAGTTTTGTATCGGAGTTCTTAGACCTGAAATCTCTATGAAACTCTTTATGAATTACTGTGTACTTTGACATACACCTAACGTGCTCGTAACAGAGTGACAAGTACGAGTATGATTGGTTATGCATTAATTCATGTTAAAGAGCATGAGAGAAGTGAAGGGATTACCCCTCTCAATAAGAGAGAAAATATCATCGGCCACTTGATCAGTGAACTGAGAAGTGTATGGCCATACCGAGATAAGATAATGAGTAATCATTATTTATCTGAGAGTTCAGTGTCACTGGAATATCAAGAAAGGAATTAATATATATAAGGATGACTAGTTCCATGCCTTATATTAATTCTGATATTTATGGGTAAGGGACTATACAAAATTGCATTAGGTCACTAAATGCCATATGCATTTTCATTTAATTTGGAATGCTATAATATCTTGCTAGAGAATATATATAGCCTTTGAATTAATTTATTAATTCATTGCCAACATTAAATGGACCTATAGGATCACACACAAAGCATTGGGCTTAAAATACTTAAATTAAGCATTGGATATTAATTTGGGCTTTTAATTAAAGTCAAATTAATGTATGTAATGGGTTATAAAATTGCTATTGGGCTTTGGTCCATGAGAGAGAGAAATTCAGCCCACGAGATTTAATTTCAATTAATTAATTATGTTACATTAATTAAGTTAATTGAGTATTAAAACCTAAAGGAATTTAAATTAAATTAAATCACTTATATAATTGATGAAGTGGCCGAAATTCCAAGAGGGAAATCAAGGAATTTCGGCACATGTTTATTTTTTATATTAAGTGTTTTTATTTAATTAAATGTCTTATGTTTTATTTCAAATTTGAATTTAAATTCAAAGGAGTTTAATTCAAAATATATTACTTATTTTTAGGAAGTGAAAGAGTTTGAATTAATTATCTTAGGATAGTTGAATTCAGATCAAAGACTTTCCAAAGGATAAGCATATATATTAAAAGAAATAAAACCCTAAAGAGAATAGAAGTTGGCGTGAAAAAAAGAAACCTAGCCACCTTGCTTTTGGCGTGAAATCATTCTCTCCCTTAAAAATTCTCTCTTGGCCGAAATACACAAGGAGAAGGATTCTTCCTTGCTTTCTTGTGTTCTTAGGCATTAATAGCACCTAAAAGAAGTACAAGATCAAGTCTTGTAGCTTCAAACAATTGCCATTACACAATACTTAAAAGAGAGCTAGCAATTTCTATTTTAAGCCATCTTTGCAAGTGTGTGTGTGAGAATAGAGGGAGTGGCGTTAAAGGCTGTTCCTTGGCATTGGTGATCGAGATCTAAGGCGGATAAAGTCACCTTAGTTGCTGGGCATCATCAAATTCAATTTTCAAAAGGCATCATAAGTTGTAAGTTATACAACCCTAATATTGCATGTTTCGATTCTTGCTTTGGATTTGTATGGTATGTATGATAAAAAATTTTTGTTTTTTCTCTGCGTTATCATCACATTCATACCATGTCATATTCCATTAGTGGTATCAGAGCCTAAACATGCTTATTTTAGTGCTTTAGATGCATGAAAAAATTAATTAAAAATCGTCATTATAAAAACATGCAAATCTGAAATTTTCTGTTTTGAGTTTTTTGCATTGTTTTGGTGTAAAAACGATTTTAATTGATTAGATAGGTATTATAATTACTATGACATGTTAATATACTGTCCTAAGATGTTATTAGGGATGGTAATGGTCGGATTTAATTATTTATACCTGATGGTACATGTTAATTATGAAACTAGGTGCTTGTTGGCATGTAAATTGCTATTTTAACAACTAGTTTTCAAAATTAAATGTAAAAATTTTTTTGGCATGTTTGTAAGTGATTTTTAAAGATTAAATATCAGGTCTGGACATATTTTAAATTTGGTTTTAATTCTGGTCCATGACAATTTAATTGATTAATTTTGAAATCACTTAAAACTATGACTAGTTTGTGTTTGTTACATGTTTAATCAAGATTGTTTGTTTTGTTTTGATTAAAATGGTAAAAACACATTTAGATCAGATTGATACAGAATATTAAATGAATATTTATGGACTTATTTAGATTATTAAATGACTCATAAAATTGATTTAAATGTTTGTGCATTTTATGGCATTACATAAGCATTAAACAACTAGTTTTTGTTGTTTGTTTGTTTTTGCATGAATGCCGTGTACCATATATGTGTTCTTCATGATTTTATATTTTTAATTCATGTTAGCACATATTATATGCATTTTTAATGTTTATGGGCTGTATGACATAAAATTAAAAATGGTAAAATTGGAAATTATACTAGAGTTGATTTATAGCACAAATCTAACTAGTTAGTGTTTTGGGCTTTTAAGAGAACTTATTCAATAAGAGGATTTAGTCCATTGGGCTTTGACCCAGGCCCGTCATGGGGTCTTCTCTTAAAGGTTCAAGTACACAATTTCCATTAATGGGCTTGGCTAAATTAATTAAAATTAGACTTTGTTTTATCCATGAATGCTATGTATATTTATTTGCTAATTTGGTGTGATGAATGGATATGCATGGTGCATTCATGGGCCCTGGGTTTTTGTAATTAAATATGGCCTGCGAGCCATTATATTTTATTGTAAAAGTTTCATTTATTTCTTAGAATAGAATATACTTGAAGACTTTGTAAATCAAGACGAAGCCCACCAGAGTGGAGAAGCCCAACTCGAAGATTCTTATGTAATAGTATAGAATCTTAGTTGTAGGTTTTTGGGCCCATGTTTTTCACGCTTTACTTTATGCAATTATTTATATATGCATGCTATGTATGGATGACAAAGCGTATGCCATGTAAGCCGTAATAAAATGAATCCCTAAAAATAGTAAGTCACAAAGTTGCCTTCCTAATTCGAAACATGTCAAGGCATCGATCATCGGTCACGTAGACTAGGAGTCCTAGATGTGCCCGATTATCTTTGTGAGGCATGGGTTGTGAATGTAGGTTGGACTTATCATGGAAAGGGATGCCCGGACCTAGGCAACTAATAAATGGGTTGTGCTATAACATCTTAAGATGTTAGCCCATTTGATTCAAGAGTCATGTACGATACATGATTGGAGTTTTCCTACCTAAGTAACTTAACTTGTTAGGTGTACAAGCTCAGCTTGACTAATAAGTTGTTGTGAAAAGTGGATTTTGGCCCACATTAAATCACTAACGCGAATTATTTAAAGGGATATTAATTCGGTTTGTGGGATCATAAATAAGACCTCATTTAATCTTGCTAAATTTTATTGTAGATTGAAAATGGCATCTTCAAACAACAATTTCTCATTGCGATCGGTCCTTGAAAAGGACAAATTAAATGGCACCAATTTCATAGACTGGTCTCGAAACTTAAGAATAGTTCTTAAGCAAGAGAAGAAGTCGTATGTTTTGGATGCACCCTTACCTGAGGAACCTGCTAGGAACGCTTCTGTGGTTCAAAAGGAAACTTTTGAGACCAAGAAAAGTGACTCTAATGATGTGACCTGTTTGATGCAAGCCACTATGGTGCCTGAATTGCAAAAGCAATTTATGGACCAAGAGGCCTATGCGATCATGGTGCACCTCAAGGAGATGTTCCAAGAGCAAGCTCGTCACGAGAGGTTCGTGACAACAAAGGCCTTAATTTCTTGCAAGATGGCTGAGGGTACTCCTGTTAGTACCCATGTACTCAAGATGAAAGGGTATCTTGATACTCTTGAGAAGCTTGAGGTACTAGTGCCAAAGGAATTGGCCACTGACTTGATCTTAGGATCATTGCCTGCTGCTTATGATCCATTTGTGATGAATTATAACATGCATGCAATGAACAAGTCAGTCACTGAGCTTCATGGGATGCTTAAGAATGCTGAAGAGAACATTCGAAAGACCAATCCCGTACTAATGGTTCAAAAGGGAATTAAGAAGGGAACTGCTAAGGGAAAGGGAAAGGGAAAAGGAAAACCCAAGTCAGTTGGGAGTGCACCTCAGGCCCAATCCAAGCCCAAGGCGCCAAAAGTCAAAGAGAGTGAGAGCACTTGCTTCCATTGCAACAAGATAGGGCATTGGAGGAAGAATTGCGCTCTCTTCAAGGAAGAACAAAAGAAGAATGGAGCCAAGGCGTCCAGTTCTGGTATTTTTGTTGTTGAAATTAACCTTTCTATTTCTACCACTTGGGTATTGGATACCGGTTGTGGTTCTCACATTTGTTCAAATGTGCAGGGGCTAAGAAATAGGCGGTTACTTGGGAAGAATGAAGTGGACCTCCGTGTGGGGAATGAAGCACGAGTTGCTGCCATGGAGATAGGCGACTATCACCTCACTTTACCTTTCGGACTTTGTATTGTTTTGAATAATTGTTATTATGTGCCTGCTATGAGCAGAAACATTATTTCAGTTTCATGTTTGGATAATGATGAATTTGATTTTGTTATTAAAAATGGCAATGCTCATATTCGTCGATAAGGCATTTCTTATGGCAATGCCATGTTGCAAAATGGCCTTTATATCCTTGATTTACAAAACAAAGAGTCAATATACAACATTAATACAAAGAGGGTTAAATCAAACGAATTGAACCCTACTTACTTTGGCATTGTCGTTTAGGACATGCAAACGAAAAACG
>CM075821.1:3274361-3300078 GCA_037975025.1 Excoecaria agallocha
CCCATTTCAGCCCCTGAAAATATGCTAAAAGCTAGGGGTGTGTAGAACCAAATCGAAATTGAGAATCGAACCGAATAGATTTTGGTCTGCTTGGTTTGGTTATTTCACTACAAGAAAATCAGCAAATAGCAACGGAAATTAGCAACCGAATCTGCTGAATTTCCGTTGCTAATAAAAATTAGCAACGGAACATTCGGTTGCAAATTTGGCGGTTGGTATTTTTAGCAACGGAAATTATTTTCCGTTGCTATTTTTACCAACGGAATTAGAATTTCTGTTGCTATATTTAGCAACCGAAATAAATTTCCGTTGCTATATTTAGCAACCGAAATCAGTTTTTGTTGCTATTTCTAGCAACCGAATTGAATTTCGGTTGCTAAATTCAGCCAAAATTATAAAACAAATTGCGACGAAATTTTCGTCGCTATTCCGTCACTAAATTATTGTTGATTTTGATGAGAGGTCGAAGGGACTCTTCATCCATAAACCATTAGAATCATCTCTATTTTCGCCCAATATCAATTAGCATGCTCAATTCAAATTCTTTGGTGCTCAATTCAAATTCAATAATAATCTAATAATGCTGAAATTAAGATAGTCCAAACTCTTATCAAAATATGATGCAAAAGCAATTAATGTGACTACAGACTAAATATATTGGCATACAGTCAGCAGCATTATTTTAAACAGAAAAGTTAAACTTGCAGAGATTTGTTCCAGCAAAATGTCTAAAAATAGGTTCCTCTTCATGAACCTTTTTTCCTGCCCAAAGCCTATTATTGTAGCTGCTCCAGCAATTGACTTGACAAAAAAATGGATGATAGGAGATTTCTGGATGCTAACAATGCGGACCAGTTCCCTCGATGAAGCCATGTAGTATTTCTACAAATAGGCATACAATAATTAGTTGACATGCCTCTCAATTCTGTTCAGCCATATTAACATTAAGACAGACTTGATGTCTAAACTCTCAGTTATTAAGACACAGCAGGCCTGTCTCACAACCCGGTGGAAATAATCCCGGATATTATGGTTTAATCAGTTCAAGCTACACAGACATGAACAATGCGATTTCAAACTTTGGAACATGCATTCCATATTACTATGTTACAGCAACCTCAACTTTATGTCAAAAAGACATGTACTGATTTGTATGGTCTTTCCATATGGAGGCAGGTGTAAATATATAGCAGAAAGCAGAAGTAACATACTAGGTACCCTACATTTAAAGCAGTAACATTTTGATTGTCAATCAAAATCATAGAGGCATGCAGCAAACACAAAGTTCTAAGAAACATATAAACAAGCACCAATATACCTTCATCTCATTAATTTTTATCTAAAAACCAATTCAAACCTTTTCAAAAAATAATAATAATAATAATAACAACAACTAATCACCTGCATCCACAAGCAAGCAACAGCCATAGGAACAACAAGAAGCAAAACTTGCCAGGTAACCTTGGTCATCACACCAACAATTCCAAGAAGCTGTATTGTTGTTGAAGCAAAGCCACCAAGTTTAAAAGGGATATCAAGATCCACAACACTTTGATCTATAGATACCTGTACAATCATACATAATCAATAATATATGAATATTGAAGAAAAGAGGAGGCAGGCATTGCTGCACAAACCCACGTAAATACTGCCGACATGTTATTCCAGCAAAAAGAAATACTTACACGATTCAGGATCCGTCCAGCTGGAGTAGAGTCAAGAAAGACATTGGTGCCTGGAACACACTTCTGAGCATCTTTTTGAACAATTTATGTGCAGCTGCCAGACCAAATGTTGCAACTAGAACAGCCCTCACAAATATAAACCAGGAGCTCCTAAAAGCAAGAGCCATATAAACACCAAGAATGACCATAGGACTCACCCTAGGTTGACCAGCTTCGGTTTGGGGATTTGCCCAAGCCATCCACCAATTACTGGCTATTTGAAGAAACTGAAATAATGCTTGTGCGAGGATAATTAGTGGAATCAATAAGCCTTTATATGCTGCGGCCATAGATGTCTATACTTTTTTATTGAAATGTCAACTGCATATTTTTAATTATAAGCATAATTCACTGTAAATAAATCATTAAAATAATAGTACAATATTAATATTAATTACTAATAAATTCTGAGAATGATATGAAGGGACCACAAAGAGAGAGTCGTGAAGCACCAAGTCTATTTGTTCTTTTTTTTTCAATATTCTTATTTTGATCTGGAAAACCAATTTTACATTAATTGTAAATGCATAACAAAAAAATATATATTCGATCAGCATTTTTAAAGCTACAGAGTTTTATCTTATCTTCAAATAGCGATTTATCTGTTACGTGTTCATGTATTAATTGTTATTTTTTATTCAAATGCAAATTTATGATGATCATTAATGTTATTCAGAAAATAAGGGATAGTTGCAGGCTCAGTTTGCTACAATGTTTTAAGGCAATTTAAAACCATTAAATCGTGAAGTTTCTTCACCAGAACACTTAAAAATAGAAAGAAACGTGGTTCTTACATCTGGTTCAGTTTGCTCACCTGTGATTGCTATCTGGAAGAGAACATCCTAGAATTAGATGACTAATTGAATGAAAACCCATTTTCACAAATGTGTATTGATTGATCTAATATACATTGCTATACTGTTAGTTTTTTTTATTGATAAGCTAATGGAATTTATTGAATTAGATAATTACAATACAAAACACTCAGACACGATAATAGCTCCCAACCAAATACAACCAAAAGGATAAAAAGCCCAATAAAGTAATTGATAGTTCAAATCACTCGTACAAAACAACAGCTCCTAGCTTTTTTCTCAGCATCCAAAAAGAGCTTTTTTCTAATGCTGAAATCTAATAGATTTTTTCTAATGCTGCTAAAGAGAAAAGAAATAAGCTAGAAATTACGTAGCGTCATAGGCATGTCTAAATGCCACTATTGCAGCAGCTGTAAAATCTTCCAATGTCACCATTCCTTGCATGAGAGTTCTCATTATCGAAGGCAGCAGAGGTAATTTATTTGATGCAGCATGAAGCCATTTTGAATGTGCTTCAATTGTCAAGCACACTGAAATGTTACCATAAATATATCTGACTACAAACTGCAAGTAAAGAGGCAGCTTCACATAGGCAGTGGTTTGAGATTTAAACACTTAAAAAACATTTACTGCTAACTAAGCAGAGATCATGTAAGTCTCTGCTCTACGGCAATATTAATTTGACACTCTATTACTAAAACATTAACAAATAGAAACTTTAAATCACACAACTCAACTAAGCTCAACCAATATACTACTTTCTCGACATCAATTCTCCCAGATCATTTTTACTGAGAGCTTTCACTATTCATCAAGTTATTACATCAATTATTCTATTTACTTTACAGCTTATGGGTCACATACCACATAATATAATGGGAAAAATGCATTCAGAAACACATAGACTACAATATCTACTATTGGCAGTTCTTCAACAAGAAAATTGCATATATATATATATATATATATATATATATATATATATATATATAATATGCAAACCCAATGTCACTACTTACACACAGTTGTTGAATAAACGAAGTATTCTATTTATTTTTTTACATTTCTCCATATCTCAGTTTTCCCTCACATTGAATCATACTTCACCGTTATAAAGAAGGATAGTTATCTAGCTTTCTAGCTTATCATTTCAATCCCTTTTAGCATGCTTTTTTGGAAGAAATATAGGTAAAGGAAAATAAGAAACTGTTTTGCCGCAAATCCAAGGAAGTCCAATAAGCTAATAATAGTTGGCAGTGACAAACTATTTAAAGATAAAAATTCAGTTATTTTGCAGTGCATCAACTTGGAGTAGGATAATTATTCAGATAGAAAGCCTAACCTGCAACCAAAGAAGCCTCTGTTTGCAGATAAACCAGAAGGATGTGCTGCCTTCAAAATGTGATGCTTTGTTTCATCAATTAACCTGCGTAAATGGCGTCAGCGTACCAGATGTTAAGCCACTAAATAGACAAAAAATCGCAAAATATTCTTCTAAATTTGTTCACTGATTAACCTGCACAAGGAATCTCACTGAATTATCTAAAAACTACTATAAATCTTAGTTTCATTAAATCAATAGCCCTACAGCTAAAAATTGTTGTTCAGTCTTTTTAGAGTTTGCATCTTCAAAATGTAATGCTTCAGCTACCATGTTTAAAACCTATTTTGTCTTTCGTTACTATGTTTTAAAGTGAAAATAGATAGAACTAAAATAAATACAAACTTTCAACTCAAATAAGAAAATAAATATAAAAATTTTACTAGAAAAAATTGCAAGAAAAAATTCCATCTCTTCCATCCATACGCCATGTAGAACAAGAATGTGGCCTATTTTCAATAAAATCGTAGATAACTTGTGGCAGTCCAAAACACTTTCATTATTTTAGATTTTTCTAAAAAATAAAGTCCAACTGGACACAAAGAAACCCAATTATGCATCCAAAAAGGCCACAAATAATGACGCATCCTGTCAAAAGGTTAATAATGTTAATATGGCACAATTCAAAATTAACAAGAAGCATGCAGCCGATATAAGGAAAAAATGCTTATTTATATTTGTCAATTAAAATATAGAAGCAGTACAAATGGATGGAAGGAGAACACACAAAATGAATAGCATTAAAATGACATAATGCAAAGGTTTTGTGCCAATTCAACATGGAAATATTAAGGCAAGCTCTTTTGCAACATAAACTTAGATAAAATTAAGCAATGTATTACGGATAAATGTCAGATTACCTGCATACGTGTAACAACTACCCAAATTGGATTTGTCATCAGTACATTTACACATCTGCACAAAAAAGGCATCAAACTTAATCTAATTGTCAAATCAAAAGAATCCTGGAAAGGAAAGTCAGAATATACTAAACTCGGCAGCACACCTAACACCTAACAGTTGCTCTCAACAATGATGCAAAATTATTCCAAGGCTGCATTGCTTAAGGAGGTATAAATGGACCTTAATTACTTAACAATCGACATAAATAAAAACATCAAGCAAGGCACCTAATGACTCTTCTTAATTATATGAATTCTGATAAATAATTACCAAATTAACAAACATCACATTAAATTAATTATAAAGTATTGTTATTAATTAGGTGATATTCTCCCATTTAAAACAGTCTTTCCACTTTCCATCCCCTTCAACCCCTTTTTTGTTCTCTCTCTTTATCTGCAACCAAACAACAAGAAGAGTAGCGAGCTAGCTGTAGGGAAACCCACAATCTCTTTTATAATGATTTTAATTTTTCCTTCAGTATGTCTATGTTATTCGATCCATGAGCTGCTTATCTCAAATGGGTTACCAGCAGGTCTTCTACCAAAAGAAGAGAAATCATTCAGCATTGGGTCCAAAATAATCGATTTATTTTTTCGATCAGATTGGGAAAGGTTTCAAACTGACCAAATTGAAATTTTGAATCGCTTGAAAAACTAGGAAAAACGAAAAAAGTAACTTTAAGCATACCAGCTTAATAAGAGCACATAAACAAGGCCAAAAAACATATAATAATAACTTTCTAATATAGTAGTAAAATGCATAGATTTTGTTTACCGGACAATCATCGGAGCTTCGCCGGACCGGTGACCGGAGCCTCACTGGTGCAATACCGAAACCACCAGGAGTTGGATGACGTTGAGGGGAGTCCACCGGTGGTGGTCACGCGCTTAAAGGACTCCGTTCATGGCCAGGATCTAACAAAAACCGTCGGAGATTTCTTTCTCCGATCTCTACGTTGCCGGCGATGGGAAGGGAGAGGAGGATGGCGAAAAGGAGCTCCTCGCTGAGGGGAACTCACCGGCCTTATTTGTGTCTCTGTCAGCCGCCTCACTTCACCGGAGAAAAGGGAAGAAGCTAAGGCAGAGGGAGAGAAGAACGGCAAACGGAAATGGGACACTGTGACGACGTTAGAAGACGGACTGGTGTTCTGCTAGTGGCCAGCAACTGGAGCGAACAGCGGTGGGCCGGTAGCCTGAGTAGTTAATCGGCGCTCCTTCCTCCGATCTCCCCTGCTTCTTTTCCCGATCCACTCTTCTCTTCTCTTTTTTTTTTTATATTAGACATTTCTAGGGACTTCAAAAAACTTTCCCCCCCAAAATATCTATGTTCTCTTCTTTTCTTATTATTATATACATTTATTTAAAGCATTTGCATGTTGTTTGTAAATTTAAAATTTATTTTCTTGACAAAAAAAAATAAATATATAAAAAAAAGCAATCCTTAATTAATTAATATGTAAAACATTACAAAAACAGTGTCTTATGCCCTATAGGGTGCGGTAATTTCGATTACGATGTCACAAGTACACTTGCCTTGTGAACGTAATCAACAAGAATTATTAATTCTTTGTTATTTCAATAATTTCACCTAGTAAATAAACTAACTTTCATTAATATTCATGAATGGTCATACTCTTAGCATATCTAATCATTCACAAAAATATGAGAGTTCAAAAATAGATCAGATGAATTACGATAAAATTTAAATTTAATTTATATACTACATTTTATAAAATGATATGTAATTCAAATCCATTATCCCATCGAACCTATTTAATCCATTTTTTTAAATACTCATATCTAGAAAGACTTATTCTCAATTTCAAAATTAAATAAATTGTATTATTCTTCAAGATGAACACTTCTTGAGAAATAAAAGATATTTTTTACTACAATTTCAAGTAAAAATCATAATCAATCTCCCATTGTTTCTTTAATTTGTTCGCTTCGATCGAGGGAAGAAGACACTAGCAATTTGTAGAGTTCTGCGTCACTAGAAAGTAACAGACTATATAAAAGTCGGCAATTATAATATAATTAGCAATTATAAGACACTAGCAATTTGTTCATTGAAAATGAAAATTAGCAACGGAATTATATTTCGGTTTCTAATTTAGCAACGAAATTATATTTCGGTTGCTAATTTAGCAACGGAATTTCAATTTGGTTGCTATTTTAGCAACCGAAACTAAATTCCGTTGCTATTTTCTAAACGAATTTTTTAACCTATATAATTTAGCAATTGAATTATTTTCCGTTGCTAAATTAGCAACAAAAAATAATTTTCGTTGCTAAATTAGCAACGAAAATTTTTTCCATTGCTATTTTTTATTCCAAAATTTTTCCACCATCCATTGACGCCTTATTTAGCAACGGTATAGAAATCCGTTGCTAATTTTTGTTGCTAAATTTTGGCGCTAAAAATTTCCTCCACTTTTAGCAACAAAAAGTAACCAAAAATATTTTTGTTGCTAAATTTAGAATGTTTAACCAATTTTAGCAATGGAAATAGTTCCATTGCTATTTTTCCATTGCTATTTTTAAATTTTCTTGTAGTGTTTTGATTTTCGGTTCGTTCGATTTTGAATCAAAAAAGTTTATCAGTTCGGTTCTTAAAATTGGAAAATAGAAGGAACCAAACAGACCGAAGTTTGTAAAACTCACTATTTTTCCTTAGTATATATATATATATATACACTTTTAGTTCCTTACAAAAATCCCTAACTCATCGATCCTTAGTTCCTTATAGAAATCCCTAATTTTTTAGCCGCCTCATCTTCCCGTATCTCTTCTTCTTGGATTGTTTATAGGGGTTTGCCGATTTCCTATCATTCAATTCTTCCTACAGTTTATTAAACAATGGTTAGTGTTTTCATCTCTCTGTTCTTTATTTTCATCTCTTTGTTCCTTTGATTCTTCCTGCAATTACTGCAATATGGGTTTTCACACAATATATATACTGTTATCTTTGTTTTCTGGTCGCATGTTAATTTTTTAGCAATCCTAAGGTATCAAGCTCGCATGTTAATTTTTTATTTATACTAGTTGGCTTTAAACTTGTCATTTTTGTACAATCATTTTGGCTACTCTTATTATATATGTTACTTCTAATGATGCTTATTATCAAGAAAGCATTATATGAAATATTTTATGTTATATCAACATCACTGTTTTGGTTAAAGCATGCATTTAACCCTGCCACGATTTCATAATATATATATATATAAGCTTAGCCACTTTTTATATTTTATCGAGGTTGATATGCGAATGATGAATCCTATTAGTGCTCAAGCTATATCATATCACAAACTAATCATTTTATTTTGTCACCATCTAAGCTTGTGGTGGAAATTCAACAAAATATCATCTTATATGTATTACTTGGATCTCATTTATTATTATTATTATTATTATTATTATTATTATTATTATTATTATTATTAGTTTAAAAGATATTACATAGGTTTCTGGCTGCATAAATTTTTTTTTAAATGAAAATATTGCCATTACAGCATGCCATGTGATTGAAGAGAACCTTCTTTTCTTACCTGCTTGTGTTTTCCCTTGGTGGAATAAATGGCCCATTAGCATGCTTGTAGAAAAGCAGTACAACTTGGTTTTTGTTCTATGGAGGAATTGAAGATGTTTTGTACCTTTGATTGAGTTTTGTCTACCAAAATAATTTCAATATTTAGCTTTGAGTGATTTGACATTACCTGAATAGGAAAAAAAAGATGAGAGAATGTTTTGCAAGGTTATCATTCCCCCCATTTGCTTACCCCCTATAAATTGGTTGAATAATTGATGGTAGCTCCCAAGTTCATTTCACTACAACTATGGCCTGCCCAATTATTCTTGCTGACTAAATGATGCGAACAAATGGCATCATTTTAGCCTTATTAGGAAATTGATTTATTTGTTTTAAAGTATGTAATGATAAAAAAAATATGTATTAAGAAAATTAGGTGGATTTTATCTTCTACAGTTTATTAGGTAGAGAGTTTATACAAAGTTAAGAGATTAGGACAGGAATCATGAAAATGTGTATCCACCAACTATTCTCTGCTTTTGTTCTGAAGCCATATATGCACTAAAATCAGTCCCCATAAAGTTGTTGTCCAACTCCTCAAGTACACCTAACATGTTATTCTAATGACATAATGCTCAATTTGAACATTAATGAGAGAAGAGAAAATTGATATCAGGAGTAATTGCCTTAAGAAATGAAGAAAATGTATGATCCTGATGATGAGGCTTGTTTAGAACTAGAGTGAAATTATGAAACTATATTTTTTTTGTTTTGTTTTTTTAAACACAAAAATTAACTATAGTGTCTTTCCCTCTGTTGGAATTTATCGGTTACATGCATCTCATACATAAGCGAAATTTAAAATTTTTTAACCAATATTATTGATCTTCCCATAAATGTACAATATTCATATTAATAAGAATAAGAATAAGAAAAATCACCTTTGATTTTTGTTGTACAGTTGATTTTCCTTCGCACCGGGTTATCGCAAACCACAGTGTCCAAAATCGAACACCTCCAATGAGTAATCCACACTAGAGATTGATAAATTGAACCAACAAATTGGTGTAGAACAAAGAGTGGCCGAAATTCCCAAGAGCTAGCAAGGAAAGTAGCGCAAAAGGGAGAGAGAATTAGAATAAAAGACTTTCTTATGTGTTTAATCACTTAACCCTAATTCCTCATTAGTTGGACTTTTATAGTCAGGTTAAAATTCCAACTTCTAATGAGATTGGGCTCTTTAAAATTGCTGGAGAACTATTAATTGGGCCTCTGTAATTAATTATAATCATTTGGGCTTAATTAAATCCTAATTAAACCTTTTTCATAAAAGACTATGCACAAAACCCACAAACTAGGCCCTTTGTGCAACTAATGGGATTGTTACCCAAATGGATTCCAAATCCAACCAAATTAAATATGTAGGTTCCATAACACTTATGTAATATATATAAATTAATTTGGTCCAAGAAATATGCCATTAAGGCCTTCTGTATGGAGTTGGCGTGTGGCCTTCTTCTTGAGGGCTTCCACACAAGCTTCATTCCTCTGGCCCCTTTTATAATTCCTCTAATGAACCTATTAATTATTATATCAGTCCTATAACATTTATAGTAGTCTTATAATACTTATAGGACAATAATAATTAATTATGAAATACATTATTTCAATTAGGTCCAATTTTACAGAACATTTCTCAAAAGTTCCACGAACAATTTTACTTGATCATAATTAATTAAACTCTTTAATTAATTATTATCTTATTCACTTCTCTGCCCTCATAATAATATCAAATATTATTATCCTTGTCATTTTACCATTTTATCCTTTTCTCTATATGTGTGTGACCTATTGGGTTCCTGTCCATGTTGGCAGTATAATATGTAATTATGAATTCTATTCAAAACTCACATGACTTAAACTCCTTTAAATCATTTTATCAATCCCTATTGATATTCTTGATATATCATTATAAAAGTCATGATTGGCCTCTAGCTAGGCACCATGACTACCCAAATGTCAGGAAAGTCAAGTGGTTTGACTATACCCTTCTATAGAAACAGTTACCGTGCAATTACTCCTTTCACCACTCTTATCTCAATTAGATTTTGAGTATGGATTTCTGTCAACTCATATAAAATAATTATGTATGTTCTATTAATTTAACCATTGTTCCCAAAATGCCCTTTATGGATTTCTATCCATCTTGGCATATTACTCTGGCCAGAGATTCTCTGAACAAGGCAATTATAGAATCATGCGAGATAACTTCCCTTATTAAATCTGGGATGGTGAATCATTTGTCAATCACTCAACTATCTTCAAGTAGGTCATGATATACCCAATATCCTAACTATGTTCACTCCCAGTTGGAAGTAATTAGTTATGGAGTCAAAGTATACCACTTGCTACTTAAGATAACTTTGGTGATCTCAAGGCTAAGGATACTTGCAAAACCGCTATGAAGAGATTCCTCACTGACATAGATTTAATATCCATGTGAGGATTCTCTATGTAGGTCTCTAATGAACTTGTTCTTCTAACAAGCATCCACATGTTAGCTTTGATTATCTTCCATAATCACAGTTATGAGAACCACTGCTTGAACCATTCAAGAAGCATAACATGTGCTAGTCTGTCCGAATTAACAATATCCTTATCTTGTTAATTCTATGACTAGGGATATTCAGATATTAACACATTTGCATGCAATAGACATCTCATATCATGAACACTTTCATGATTGCCTTTGCACTGTGTTTATAATATCTAGGACTTCATTTATTAATTTAAGATTTACAAACTAATGTATTTAAACATAGCATTAATAAATGAATGATGCCTTTTATTAAGAATATAAATTCATACATATGAAAAACATCCCTATTACATGGGCTCTAGGGCATACTCTCTAACAATCTCCCACTTGCACTAAAGCCAATCACTCATATGTCTCAGACCCATGCTATCTATATGGTGATCATGCTTAATCTGGGAAAGTGCTTTAGTGAGGGGATCCGTCACATTGTTATCTGTGGGAACCCTTTCTATTTTCACATCATTTCTAGCTACTATTTCCCTTATGAGATGGTAGCATCTGAGAACATGCTTGGATCGCTGATGAGACCGTGGTTCCTTTGCTTGCGCAATGGCTCCATTGTTGTCACAATATAAAGGAATCGGATCAATAATGCTAGGCACCACTCCTATTTTAGTTATGAACTTTTTGGTCCAGAATGCTTCTTTGGCTGCTTCTAAAGTAGCAATGTACTCAGCTTCCGTAGTGAAATCAGCAGTTATTTTTTATTTGGAACTTTTCTAACTAACTGCTCCTCCTCCCATTATGAACACATAACCAGACTGTGATATACAATCATCTTTGTCAGATTAGAAGCTGGCATCTGTATACCCATTTACTTCCAAACTTCCCTCTCCATATACCAAGAATATATCCTTAGTCCTTCTCAAGTACTTAAGGATATTCTTGACAGCTGCCCAGTGTTCCTCTCCAAAATTGGATTGGAATCTGCTTGTGACACTCAAAGCAAATGCTACATCTCGACGTGTACATAACATAGCATACATGATAGAACCAATTGCAGATGTATATGGTATTCTATTTATGCTCTCTCTATCCTCTAGTGTATGCGGACACATAGACTTAGAAAGGTGTTTTCCATGCACCATGGGTATAAACCTTTTCTTAGAGAGATCAATTTTGAACCTCTTCAATACTTTATCTATATATGTACTCTAAGAAAGACCTAGCAACCTATTGGATCTATCTCTATAGATCCTTATTCCCAAAATATAGGATGCTTCTCTAAGGTCTTTCATGGAGAATTGCTTGGATAACCATATTTTAATAGATTGGAGAAGAGAATGTCCTTTCCCATGATCAATATGTCATCCACATATAGAACTAGGAAGACAATTGCACTCCCACTGACCCTTTTATCCACATAAGGTTCATCTTCATTCTGTGAGAAACCAAACTCTTTGATTGTCTCATTGAATCGTATGTTCCAGCTCCTAGAGGCTTGCTTCAATCCATAAATGGATCTTTGAAGCTTGCATACCTTTTCACCATTTCTTGATGTGAACCTTTCTGGTTGTGTCATATACACATCCTCAGTAAGATTTCCATTAAGGAAAGCTGTCTTCACATCCATTTTCTAAATCTCATAATCATGATGAGCTGTAATGGCTAAAAGTATTCTTATAGACTTAAGCATCGCTACAGGAGAAAATGTTTCGTCATAGTCAATACCTTCTTTTTGCCAATAACCTTTGGCTACTAAGCGAGCTTTATAGGTAACTATATTACCATCCATGTCGGTCTTCTTTTTGAAGACCCATTTGCACCCTATGGGTTTTATCCCTTCAGGTGGTTGAGTTAAAGTCCATACTTTATTCTCATACATGGAGTCCATTTCAGACTGTATAGCCTTAAGCCATAAATCACGTTCTGAACTGTTCAAAACTTCTTGATAGCTTGTAGGCTCATTGTCCTCTACTACAGTTATGCCTCTATCCGAATCAATGTGAAATCCATATCTCACAGGGATAGAATGCATCCTAGTAGATCTTCTAGGATTTTGTGTGTAATCAGGTTCAACTGCAATCTCATCATTATGAAATCCAGTTTCGAGTTCAATCGGTTGATCATCTTCTATTTGTGGGTCTTGAACTTCACCAAGTTCAATTTGGATATCCCACAAATAAACATTTGTCAGACTTAACATCCAGTTTGTCTGACATTGTCCTCTTCACATAAGCAGGACAACCCCATACTTTCATATGAGAAAGCGTGGATTTCTTGTTATTCCACATCTCATATGGAGTAATATCAACCAATTTACTAGGAACTCTGTTTAACACATAAACAGCAGTTTCTAGTGCATATCCCCAAAAGGACTTAGGCAAGTCCGCTCGGCTCATCATTGATCGAACCATATCTAATAGTGTTCGATTTCTCCTTTCAGATACACCATTGTGTTGTGGTGTATATGGTGGAGTCCATTGAGATAAAATCCCATTATCTAAGTGTTTTAATACTTTTGCCAAGTTGTTTCTCTACTTCATTTATGAATTTTTTGAACTTTTCAAATGCTTATGATTTATATTTCATTAGATAGATGTATCCAAACATGGAATAATCATCTATGAAAGTAATGAAGTATGAGTAACTTCCTCTGGCATGTGTAGTCATTGGACCACATACATCTGAATGTATTAAGTCTAAAGCCATTTTAGCTTGCTCTCCTTTACCAATAAAGGGAGATTTTGTCATTTTTCCCAATAAACAAGATTCGCATGTATCAAATGATTCATAATCAAATGATCCCAAATCACCTAACTTGTGCAATTTGGTCATGCGTTTCTCATTTATATGGCCTAAATGACAATGCCATAAGTATGAGGTATTTAGATTATCATGTTTCATTCTCTTAGTATCCACATTATTTACTTCTTTAATTAAATCAAGAACAAATATACCATTCTCAATGATAGCTTTTGCATAAAACATATTGTTCTTAAAAATGTAAAAACATTTGTCCTTTAAAGAAATATCATAATTGTTCATCAAACAACTGAAAGAAATAATACTTTTGGACAAAGCTGGAACATAATAACAATTATTTAATTCCAGTACTAATCCACTAGGAAGAGGCAAATAGTAAGTCCCCACAACTATTGTAGAGATGTTCTGTCCAGTAGCTGATTGCAAACATATCTCTGCCTTTTCAACTCTTCTAAAGCTTCTAAGCCCCTGTAGATCATTACATAAGTGAGATCCACATCTGGTATCTAATACCCAAGATTGTTTTGAAGCAATAGAATAAGTATTAATTTTAATCATTGAATACCTGAAGTAGAAGCATCAGCTTGCTTCTTCTCCTTGAGAGAATCTAGATAGGCCTTGCAGTTACGCTTCTAATGACCATCCTTTCCATAATGGAAGCAAGTTCCTTTGGGATTCTTTTTCTTGGCAACCTTCTTCTTGGAGATCCCACCATTCTTTGGCTGCGCCTTGGTTATCTTTTTCTTCTGCTTCTTGCCTTTAGTGGAAGTGACAACCATGGCACTTTTTGGATCCTTCTTAAATGATCCATCAGTTGTCTTGAGCATATTGATTAACTCAGGAATGGATACTTGGATCTTGTTCATGTTGAAGTTAAACACGAAAGGTGCATAACTTGCAGCCAACGAGTACAAGATTAAATCTATGTATAGATCATTACCCATAACATAGCCAAGTCTACTCAAATGCTCAATATACCCATACATCTTCGATGCATGAGTAGTAGCTGAAGTGCCTTCCATCATTTTGCAGCTAAATAGAGCTCGATCAATCTCATATTGCTCAGTTCTAGCCTGAAAAGAATAAAGCTCCTCTAGATGCAAAACGATGGTTCTAGCATCCATCATCTCATGTTGCTTCTGAAGCTCCGAGGACATAGCACCGAGCATCAGACATGCTGCTGCTTTGATATCCTCCATGTATTTTCGATAAATGCCTTTGATCTCATCAATGGCATCATCTGATGGAAGTGGTGGTGGATCTTTATCCAAGACATAATGGATCTTTTCAGCTCTGAGAACAATTCTCACTTGCCTGATCCAGTTAAAATAGTTATGCTTGTTATCCAAGATTAATCGTACATTAATGTTTGATGTGCTCATGATGATGATCTAGATGTGAAAAAGAAAAGATATGAGAGTATGTTCATATATATATATATGTATGCATTAATAAGGTCTTTAATTAATCCATTTACTCATACTATTTTATTGCAAATTAATAGCCCTCACTATATAATCCGAGAAAACCCGATGGTTTTCTTAGTGGGCCAATATCCAATCCTTGATATGTAATTTGACATTGACTGTGGTCAACAAGCCAAACTCCATACCCTTAAAAAGTAGCTATCTCTATACCAATGATGTCTCTACACAACTATTGGATCATTAGGTTATCAACTCTTGATGCATGCATATCGTATATGCATTCCCTAATCTTGCCTCTAGAACCATTAGCCTTGACTATGGTCAACAAGCTAATAGGCTAGCTAAGATGACCCATTTAATTAGATTTGAACATATTCGATATAATGTGAGCTTGACTGTGGTCAACAATCCACAATATAAAGAACTTTGGTTCTCTTCAAATTAATGGAAGGCTTATATACCTTAGTATTTTTTTGAGGGTTTTAGTTAATTAAGTTTCATCATACATGGTTGGCATGCATTGGTATGCATCCTATATCTATCACATAAATATAAGCATACAAATATGGTATAGTTATGGAATTTACTACATTGATTTCCCCGAGCCAAGAGGGAAATCAAAAGGTCACACCTAGGTAGTATGCATGATTCAAACAAGAAAAATAATTACATTATCTTCAAGCTTGTTGGATCTCCATCCGGCCCATCTTGCTCCTTGATAGTGGTCTCCATCTCTATTTCTAATTCTAATCTAAGTAATCTAATTACATATTAAAACTTGAAAAGAAATACAAACCAAAAACAAGTGGCCAAGACATGAAAGTCCTCATTAGGCCAAAACATGCATAATGCTCAATCACGTTAGGCCTTGTCCATAACTATCCATTATTCCAATCATACACTCTTATATGCCTTTCTAATGCATAAAGAAATGGATTACTAACTTTGTTTCAACTCTTGAAACAAGCTTTTGAGTTATTTTAACAATGTGATCAAATTAGGAAACTTTTTCCATTTTGGAAACTTTCATTTTAGGAAACCTTTTTGCATGCATGTGTTCTTGCCTTAATAATCAATCCAATTGATTATTAATTAATTATTAATTGATTATTTAATTAATTAATCATATTAAATAATTAAAAGAATCAATTTTGGGCTTAAGATCAAGGGTAGGCCGAAACCCACCAAATAAACCCTAAATGTGTTTACACACAAACTCGTTTTGTGTCTATTGGACCATTTGGGCCTTTTGGAATGAGGAAAGCCCACTCCCGCTCTTAAAACCCATTAATAAACTTAATTAATGTTTATAATATTTAATTTAAATCAGCTCCTTGGACCCACTAAGTCATTCACTAATTTAAACCAAGTCCGTAAATATAACTAAGCCCATTAAGTGGTTTTAATGAATTAAAATTAATCAAATTAATTTAAGGCCCATTTTAATTAATCCAATTAATTAAAAACACTTTAATATATCATATATATCAGATTTAGAAGATTAAAAGTCGTTCTAATCAAGAACACACCAAAAACGTCACAAGAACACACGAAGAACACCAAATTATCTAACTTTTCGATTAAACTGGTTTTCATGCAAAACTTGTTCGATTTTAATTTCGTTCGATTCTATGGCTTAATATCACATATTAAAATATAAAATATTATCTAAATTATGTTTTAATGGATCCATAAGAAATTAAATTAGAACAGCCCCTAATTCTGTAAGGGTTTCATGCAAAACCCTAGGTCTAATTCTTCAAAAGAATCGTTTTTATTTCGGTTAAATTTATTTGATCACACATATATCCAGAAATCAATATTTCTCGTTCATCAAAAATTAAATCTGATATTTTAAAGTTCATGAAATAAATAACTCAAAATAAAATAAAACTTATTTCGCAGAAAAATATAGAATTGGATATTCATGGCAAAACCGAGGCTCTGATACCATATTGGAATTTATCGATTACATGCATCTCATACATAAGCGGAATTTAAAATTTTTTAACCAATATTACTGATCTTTCCATGAATGTACAATATTCATATTAATAAGAATAAGAAAAATCACCTTTGATTTTTGTTGTACAGTTGATTTTCCTTCACACCGGGTTGTCGCAAACCACAGTGTCCAAAATCGAACACCTCCAATGAGTAATCCACACTAGAGATTGATAAATTGAACCAAAAAATTGGTGTAGAACAAAGAGTAGCCAAAATTCCCAAGAGCTAGCAAGGGAATTGGCGCAAAAGGGAGAGAGATGTAGAATAAAAGACTTTCTTATGTGTTTAATCACTTAACCCTAATTCCTCATTAGTTGGACTTTTATAGTCAAGTTAAAATTCCAACTTCTAATGAGATTGGCCTCTTTAAAATTGCTGGAGAATTATTAATTGGGCCTCTGTAATTAATTATAATCATTTGGGCTTAATTAAATCCTAATTAAACCTTTTTCATAAAAGACTATGCACAAAATCCACAAATTAGGCCCTTTGTACAACTAATCGGATTTAACTACCCAAATGGATTCCAAATCCAACCAAATTAAATATGTAGGTTCCATAACACTTATGTAACATATATAAATTAATTTGGTCCAAGAAATAGGTCATTAAGGCCTTCTGTATGGAGTTGGCGTGTGGCCCTCTTCTGGAGGGCTTCCACACCAACTTCATTCCTCTGGCCCTTTTTATAATTCCTCTAATGAACTATTAATTATTATATCATTCCTATAACACTTATAGTAGTCCTATAACACTTATAGGACAATAATAATAATTAATCACGAAATACATTATTTCAATTAGGTCCAATTTTACAGAACATTTCTCAAAAGTTCCGCAAATAATTTTACTTGATCATAATTAATTAAACTCTTTAATTAATTATTATCTTATTCACTTCTCTTCCCTCATAATAATATCAAATATTATTATCCTTGTCATTTTACCATTTTATCCTTTTCTCTATATGTGTGTGACCTATTGGGTTCCTGTCCATGTTGGCAGTATAATATGTAATTGTGAATTCTATTCAAAACTCACATGGCTTAAACTCCTTTAAATCATTTTATCAATCCCTATTGATATTCTTGATATATCATTATAAAAGTCATGATTGGCCTCTAGCTAGGCATCATGACTACCCAAATGTCAGGAAAGTCAAGTGGTTTGACTATACCCTTCCATAGAAACAGTTACCATGCAATTACTCCTTTCACCACTCTTATCTCAATTAGATTTTAAGTATGGATTTCTGTCAACTCATATAAACTAATTATGTATGTTCTATTAATTTAACCATTGTTCCCAAAATGCCCTTTATGGATCTCTATCCATCTTGGCATACTACTCTGGCCAGAGATTCTCTGAACAAGGCAATTATAGAATCATGCGAGATAACTTCCCTTATTAAATCTGGGATGGTGAATCTTTTGTCAATCACTCAACTATCTTCAAGTAGGTCATGATATACCCAATCTCCTAACTATGTTCACTCCTAGTTGGAAGTAATCAGTTATGGAGTCAAAGTATACCACTTGCTATTTAAGATAACTTTGGTGATCTCAAGTCTAAGGATACTTGCACAACCGCTATGAAGAGATTTCTCACTGACATAGATTTAATATCCATGTGAGGATTATCTATGCAGGTCTCCAATGAACTTGTTTTTCTAACAAGCATACACATGTTAGCTTTGATTATCTTCCATAATCACAGTTATAAAAACCACTACTTGAACCATTCAAGAAGCATAACATGTGCTAGTCTGTTCGAATTAACAATATCCTTATCTTGTTATTCCTATGACTAGGGATATTCAGATATTAACACATTTGCATGCAATAGACATCTCATATCATGAACACTTTCATGATTGCCTTTACACTGTGTTTATAATATCTAGGACTTTATTTATTAATTTAAGATTTACAAACTAATTTTTTTAAACATAGCATTAATAAATGAATGATGCCTTTTATTAAGAATATAAATTCATACATATGAAAAACATCCCTATTACATGGGCTCTAAGGCATACTCTCTAACACCCTCCCTCTGAAAATTGGTCTTATTGTCATATCATATTAAGTTAAACCACAAACTTATTTTTATAAATGAATTGATATTTCTCATATCTATTTTAATTCCATCCATTCTTGTTTTATATATGTACTTATTTTTATCTTTTTGATGAATAAGTGCTGGAATTTCATGTACAAGATTCAACATTCTCTTATTCTTTCTTCTTGATGCAATAATTTTATTTTTTATTTTTTATTTTGTATTTTTTTAATTTTTTATTTCTCTCCTATAATTGGTTTTCTGTAGTGATGTTGATTTTATATAATTGGTTTTTATTTGCTCCAATGGTTGGTCCTAAATATTTACTTTGAATTTTTTTTAGGCCTCTGTTCAAGATGAGACTCAAACTCCCACTACTCAAGGTGGGATGCAACATCCCAATAATGAAGATCCTTTTCAAACCTAGTCTGATACCAATCAACCTACAAGATCAGAGACAACATCTAAAAATTTGAAGACAAAAGCTATAAGGCCAAGATTGGAGGTCTGGGATCACTTTGTCAAATTTACAAATGCGAAAGGCGAGATAAAAGGCAAGTGCAATTATTGCTTTAAAGAAGTTTTTTGTGATCTTAAGAAAAATGGTACAACAGCACTTAAAAAGCACATTAGTGTTTGTAAGAAACATCTTGAGACTCAAAAACACAATCACAATCACAATTGAGTTTTAAGGTTGATAATGAAGTTAGGGATATTGCTACTTGGAAAGTTGATCAGGAATCTATAAGAAAGGGTTTAGCTGAATTGGTAATTACAACTGAATTACCTTTAAGCTATGTTGAGAATAAAAAAATTCAGGAAATTTATGGCTTTTGTGCCACCCAAATTTAGGATGCCATTTAGATTCACAATGTCTAGAGACTATTTTCAGTTTTATGTTGATGAGAAAGCTAAACTTAAGCAATACATTGAAACTAAAAAACAAAGACTTTGCCTTACTACAGATACTTGAACATCAATTCAACAAATTATTTATATGTGTCTAACATGTCACTGGATTAGTGATGACTGGAAATTACATAAAAGGGTTTTGAACTTTTGTCCTATCATTAGTCATAAAGGTGGAGAATTAGGCATTAAAGTTGAAAAATGTTTGAATGATTGGGGAATTGAGCGTGTTTTCACTATTACTGTGGATAATCATGTTTCAAACAAACTAGTCATAAATTATTTACGGGAGAAATTTAATGATTAGGATCATAATATTTTGGAAGGAATGTGTTTGCATATGAGATGTGTTGCTCATATAGTTAATTTAATTGTGCAAGATGGATTAAAAGAAATAGGAGATTCAATTAAAATGGTTACGAAGGTTGTACGTTATGTGAGGTCATCTTGTAAAAGAATTAATCAGTTCAAAGAAAGTTGCTCGTACGAAAAAATTCAATGTAAGCAGTTATTGTCTCTTGATATCCTAACTAGGTGGAACTCTACTCACGTCATGCTAGACACAGCCCAAAAGTTTGAAAAGGCTTTCAAGAGTTTATGTGATTTTGACCCATAATTTAAAATTAATTTGGAAGGAGCTGAAGAGTGGCCGGGCGTGCCTAAAAAAACTGATTGAGATAATGTGAGAAGAATGCTCCCCTTTTTAAACCATTTTTATGAGCTTACTTTAAAATTTTTGGTTCTGATTATGTGACATGCAGTGCTATTTTTTATGAGCTTTATATGATGTATCGTTTGTTGGAAGAGTGAAAGAAAAGCGCAGACTTTCAGTTGTCATTGATGGCAACAAAAATGAAAGTGAAATATGATAAGTATTAGGGAGATCCAAAGAAAGTTAACCATGTTATTTATCTTGGTGTTGTTTTGGAACCTCGATATAAGCTTCAATGGCTTAATTTTGCTTTTAAAAGGATGTTTGGAACAAAAAATGGTGAGGTGATGGTAGTTAGAATCAAAGATTTATTGGATAGATTGTATGAAAAATATAAAGATGAAAATTCAATTACAAGTTCAAGTCAAAAAGAGCCTATGGAACAAGATGATCCTATCAGTCTGATGCAATTGGAAGAAACAGAAAAGTTAAAAAGAATTGTTGAATCGGAATACAAGAGTGAAGTTCTAGGTGGGAATTCAAGTAAAAGGACTGATATTGAGAGGTATTTGAGTGAGCAAATTGAGTATGCTGATAAGGAAAAGTTTGATATTTTAGAATGGTGGAAAGTAAACAGTCCTAGATTTTCTACTCTCCGCAAGATAGCTCATGATGTGTTGGTTGTTTCCATCTCTATTATGCCTTCAAAGGCTACATTTAGCTCGAGTGGAAGATTACTTGATGCATTTAGGAGTTCATTGACTCCTAAAATTGTGCAAGCCTTTATTTGTACTCCAGATTAGCTTAGTGACTCAAACGAACTTGAAAGAGCAATTGAAAAAGATGATGTGATTCAAATTGAGAGAGGTATTTGTGTGTGTGTGTGTATTTATATATATATATATATATATATTCTTTGTTTTATTTATTTAACTTAGTTCTTATAAAAAAATTAATATTTACTTTTATTTGCAAATTTTTGAAAAAATGCATTTGGAGGCTAATATTGATACAATAAAATATTTATATACTTTAATTTTTTTGTATTATTCTTTTACAATTTAATTGAACTTATTTAATTAATGTTCGTTTATATGAATGCAGGTCCAAAACGTTGAATTTGCGAGAAAATTCCATCCACGACTATGTTGTTGTATTAATTTGAATGCATGTTTTTTTTATTGGAGGATATTGAATGCCATTTTAATTATGTGTTGTAAAAATTTTTAACTTATATTTCTTAGTTTAATTTTTAATTTATGTTGTATGTATTTTTAATTGATTTTATTTTGTTAAATATATGGGTCTATTTAGGTTAAAAGTTTAATTAAAGAAAGCCCAAATATAATTCAGAACCGGTTGAATCGAATCAAACCGATCGAAATTATTTTGTTTCTTGGTTCTACAAAGTTCAATTTCAGTTCGGTTCTTATATTTTCTAAAGTTCAGTTTTCGATCTAATCGGTTCGATCCAAAATCGAATCGAACCGACCATTTGCACACCCATACTAAAAGCCATGGAAAATTTTTAAATTTCACCAAAAACTCAAATTTAACTATTTTAAAGCTTAAAAAAGCTAAAAAAAAATCATTAAAATATATAAAAACATAATATAAATAAAATAAAGATTAAACTAAGAAATATAAAAATCAAAATTTGAACCTAAGGAAGAAGATAATGAATAGTAATCTCTAATTAATTTATTTACTCAATTTTAACATGATTTTAATTAATTGACATGATTTAATGCATGAAATGAACACAACAAAATCAATTAACAATAAATTAACAATCTTAAATTTAAAAAATCAAATTAAGAAATTTAAACAACAAATTTGGAAAATAAATATTTACATATAAAAACTTAAATTAAACACTAAATTTACAATTTTTGAAGTTCAAGAATATTACCCTTTGATTTATTTTTGTTCTTATAATCAAGAGGATCAAGTCACTTGAAACTTGCTCCCTTTTTCGGTTTCTTGTTCGATAAAACTTGGAAAATTGGCTTTCTTAGGTTTTTTTTTACCTTGTTTTTCTGCTCTTCCCTCTCTCATTTCTATATTTTTTTATTCATTTTTTTCTATCTTTTTCTTCTTTTCTTTTTCTTCTTCTTATCCTCTTCTCAAAATATCTTCTTATTTTAATTTTATTTTGATTTAGTTTAATTAATTAATTTTTCATACATGATTATCCATAAAATTAAAATTATATAATTATTTTCCATATATCCTTTATTAGCTAATTTTTTATACAAATATTATTTTCATTATTATTTTTAATTAATTAATTTGAATTAACTACTTTTATTATTTCTTTTCATATATACTATATTTTAATATTTTTTGCTATATATTTGTCCCTTATTTTAATCTACTTTTCTATTTATTCCTATTATTTTTTATGATTATAATTTTTAATTAATATATATTTTAATTTTAGAAAAGGGAAGCCTCAAAAATATACTTTTTAAGGCACTAAAAATTTCAAAGAAGAGCAGCGAAAATAATATTTTTAGAAAAAATTATTTCCCTTTAAAAACATAAAACCTACAAAGAGAGCATCATGCCTCTGTTCTCTGGCTATTTTGAAGCAACATAATCCTCATCTAGTAATCCTGATCAGGAGATGCCTCAAGATTCAGTGTCTACATTGGTTATGATTTTTTTTATTGAAATGGAAAAATAAAGGAAGTTGAGATATGCAGTGGGGTTCAGAAGCAAAATAAACATCATTCTTTTCAAACCTATATTATTAGATGTTAAAATGAATTTTCTAAATTAAACAAACAATGACATAATGGTTAATGGCAAAGGTGAAAAGTATTTTGAATTGAATAATTTTAGGGACTCAAAATTTTATTTTTGGGGGGGCTTAAAGTGCCTTGCATATGCCACTGTTTGTTGTCAAGATTGGTTGAGATATAAAAAAGTGAAAAGTAATATTGCTATTAAATTGTGTATTTAATGTTTAAAATTTCTTTTTGGCCTAATTGTATAACTATTTTTCTTTTTCATTTTTGAATATTGCTTAAAATTCAGAAATTAAGGAATGTAATACAAGAAAAAAATTTGTTAAATATTTGATTTCATGAGTTACACTATTGAAAAAATTATTTCTTTAAATTTTAGTTGGACTTGTTTAAATATTTTTAGTTGTACTGAAAGGAAAAATTTTATTAGGCCACAGATATGGCATAATTATTCTAGTAGAATGTTGATGTGATGATCACAATAACAATAGATAAAGTTAATTGTCATATGACTTGTATTAACGAAATAAGTAAACTGTTATTCTATATCTAATAATAAGTCAATAATTTATTTCTATAGCATTTTTAAACTTCCACTAACCATGAAATGTGACTACAATCTATACATGAAACTTTTTTTTATATTGATAAAGTTTGGGTGCACCAATAACTATACTAATATTTATCCTATTTAGTTTAGGATAATTACTTCCTAATTCAAATGGGAAACACTCGCCTTTTTCTCAACATGCATGCTCGCATTTGAAGGCCTTTTGCCAGTAACATGAAAGTAAGATCCCATCCTTTCGCTCGTTCAAGAGGTAAATATGTTTACCTTCATTTATCATAGTTGTACTATTTTGGGTGCATAAATGTTATCATTGGCATCAGAGCCTTAATTTTTGCATTTTGACATGTTATAATGTTAAATCTATAATTTATAAAAAATTTTATAGATCTAAATAGGTAGCATGAACACCTATTTTTAATTTTTGTGTGTTTTTCATGTTATTTTTGGATTTTTTTTTATGTATGCATAGACCAAAAATTAAAGTACATGCACCACCTACGCAAGGCACGTGCTAGAGATGTGCAGACCAACTACTATAGTGAAGAGTCACTACAATACGTTGCCATATAAAGGCACGACAAGTGGACCACTGTGGTGGTGCCACATGTCACCACATGCTAAGGTGATTAGTCACTCTGACACGTGGACCAATTGGATGAAGACATGTGGGGCTATTGTGGTGGTACCATATGTCAGGGCGACGTGACACGTAGACCATTAAGGGGTATACAAGTGGCATATTATGGTGAAGCCACGTGTTATACTTACATGTCAATGTTGACACGTGATCCTATCAAAGTTTGCCACATGGCTGATTGTGGTCATGCCATATGGCATATATAGGTACACTCAAATGCCATGTGGACCAATGGTTGGCTGCCATGTGGCATGCATCAATCCACTTAGATGCCACATTGCATGCGTCACATCCACATAGACCAAAGAGTGACTACCATATGTCAGAAAGTGGTCTAACGTGGCAGCACATGGCCCAGTAGGATCATGTCATGTCGAAGAGTGCCTCAACTAGCACATGTTATGCCTACCGGATGTAGAGCAAGTAAGGCCCACTCTCGACGTGAGCCCTCCTCTAATCACCAAATTAGCTCAATTTTTTTTAAATTGATTTTCTCAATTTTTTTGATTTTTTTGTCATTTTTTGAGGACCAAAAAAAATATTTTTAGATTTTTTTCCAAATAAAATTCTTTTAAAAATTGATCGAAATTATTTCCTATTCTACCTTCTTTAAGTCTCAAATTTGTTTGAAAATTATATTATGTGGATATGTCCTTATATCTAATTGGAATGAGTTTCAATCATATATGTTTGTACATAAGTGTACTAACTATTCATTTTTTATTACGTGTAAGAGAAATTGTGATGATAAGGACTCCTAGATGTCTACAAACTCCTCAAGGCATTGCAGAAACTAATGTAAAAATACAAAAAGTCTTTAAAATGAGGATGAACAAGAAGGCTCAAGCTGATGACATTAATGCAATAGTGCATCATATGGTGTTTATGCATGAATAAATGCAAGAGTGCATTTGGGCTGGTGGCTTGGATAGAGGATGTAATAATAGGACCTTGTTTAAGGTGATGAAGAAGTCTTTTAGTCACAATTTAGATCTGAGGAACTTGATGGTTGAATCTTGGATTGCAAAAAATGGAAATTAT
>CM075821.1:3300278-3326201 GCA_037975025.1 Excoecaria agallocha
TAAAGAATGAAGTGCAAAAGATATGGAAAATGAGATTTAAAAAGTGTAAGATTTACTCTCAAGTGGTAGAAATTCTTTACAACAGATATCTAACCTTCCAATAGGTATAACAACATATATTTATACTCAAAAACTCAGTTCTAAGTGTTAGAAAACGAAAATAACCGTTGGAGGGCAAAACTAGCTGTTATTTTGCCTGTAGCGAAATCTAGAATTTGTACACTGATTAGAAATTCAATTTCCAAAGGTTCATTTTCTGATGAAATAATTTATGACGAATCATTTTCTGAAAGAAAACAATTTTAAAAGCTTATTTTCTATCTTTAAAATATTTTTATGCAATTTTAAAATCCTACTTTCCTATATATTAATGCATTCTTCAATTTTGACTTCTTTGTAACTATTCTTGAAATATCTTAATTCTCATAGTTTGATATTTGCATCATAAAGTGTATAGAAATTCCTACAAAAATAGCTTAGAACAGAAATTATAATAAAGTTTATTTAAGATTTGATTATCATCAAAATTAAAATGTGGCCTTAAGCCAATAATTAATGATCCTTTACCTATGCAGTATAATTCCTTTAATAAAATATTTCCTCGATTGATAAATAAGTGTCAATTTTTCATTCATCATGCAGATTAAAAAATTTATTTGTTATTTTATGTTTTTACAAGCTTATCCTTCTTAAAAAAGACAATCAATTTACTTAATTATCTATTAAAAATTTAATGTCACATAATAAACTAGAGGTGACAAATAGGCGGATTGGGTGGATTTGAGTTGGATTATTAATGGATGAGTCATTAATGAGTTGGATCATGAGTGAGTCAACAAATATGGGTTATAAATGGATCAATATCTAAATGGGTTAAACAAATTTGGATCGATCCATGGGTTTAATGTAAATTTTTATAAAATATTTAATTAATTAATTGATTGATTCGATAATAATAATATTCAATTGAAAATAAAATATAAATAATAAATTGATATATAAAAAAATAAAAATTCCATTAATATTCTACTTTTTTTTTGCTCTCTTTCTTTTTGTTAAATAATATTCTATTTTTTTCTTTGATTAAAATGAAATTAAAAAGGTACCAAATCAGAATTTGTAAACCCTATCATCAAACACCTCCTAACTAAATGCTAACTTTGTACCCACAGATTTTCGGAAATGGCATTAGGAATAGAGATGATGACGAGGCGAGGATTCCCCGGCCCCAGCGGGGACCCACCCCGTTCGGGGCGGGCAATCCCCGAAATTTCCCCCCATGGGGACAGGGACGGGAGAAAAAAATTTCCGTCCTAGAATCGGGGGCAGGGACGAAAAATGGGGTATCCGGCCCTCAAAAAATAAATTTTTTTATTTTAAAATATAATATTTTATAAATAATTAAAATTAAAATATAACTTAATTTTATAATTATTAAGTTTAAATTATACTTAATTTTAAATTTTATGAATGGTTAAAATTTATATTAATTTAAATTATTATTGATTTTAAATTTTTTATTTATTAAATATTATATTTTAATTTTAATTATTTATAAAATATTATATTTTAAAATTAAAAAAAAATTGGGGGACGGGGATCCCTGCGGGGCGGGGACGGGGGAAATTCCCTCCCTGATATTGGTCGCAGGGGCAAAATATTTCCGCCACTGGCAGGGGAGAATTCTCCGGCCCTGCCCCGTTCCGTGATCACCCCTAATTGGGAATCATATGAAAGGCCACCTCAAGTCAACGTATATGACTTCATTTTTATCTTTTTGTCTTTTTACTGCATCACCATTTACTAGGTTAAAGCTTTAGGGCTTACGGGCCTTCAATGAAGTTGGGATTGCGTGGATATTTGAATTTCCTTTTCCCGCCAAACATCTCCTTAAATTTCACTTAGCTATATAATATAAAGCTGTTCAACCCAACAAGAAATTCATTGGGTACAAATCCAATAGATCGAAAAATGAAATAAATCAGTTTTGGGTTAACCTAATAAGTATTGGATTGGTTTGGATTGAATTGGATTAAAGAATAAAATGTTTCGATTTTGGATTAAGCCAGTGAATATTTATTTGGATTAAATTAGGTTTGAATAATTTTTTTTGTTGAATTTTGAATTTAGATCAATTTTATCGGGTTTATATTATTATTATTATTATTATTATTATTATTATTATTATTATTATATGATATGACGCACAAAGCTAATAAATATTTATATTAGTTATCCGATTAATATATAATTTCCAGAAATAAAGCACAAGAGATTGTTGTTAGATAGTGATTTATTATAAAGATACTATTTTCCTTTATGCTGGTGTTTCTAATAAGGGATTAGAGGGTACGCGTTAATGAGAGAATAATTATTGGGATGTGCTGATTTTAATCGTTTATTAAAATAGTGCTTAAGTTTGATTACAGAATAATTAAAATGGAAGATATAGAAACAAAAATACCCTCTTTAAAAAGTTACTGTTAATTTTTTAGGGATTAAATTTTTAGAATTTAGAGTTTAGATTTTTAGGGTTTAGATTTTAGAATTTTGAAATTTAGCATTTAGTGCACGTTGGTTCACTGCATTATATATGTGATAGTATAATATAATTCCAACTAATACGATTACAATACTTAGTAAAATTTAAAAAAAATAATGAGAAAATCATTTAATATAATACAAACTCTATTATCCCATGTATGTTGCAAATAATAATAAGCCATTAACCTATGAGTTTGTATAATGCAGTAAAAATTGTATTATACTAAACTGAGCCAAATTTACTCCATCTTCTTCCCAATACGGCACCCCCCGACTCTAGCATCTCTTGGTTTCCAACACGTTACCTTCTCTTTTTTCTTTATTTTTAATTCAATTGCTTTGATATTTTTGCTTTTTTTGTATTCAATAGTTTAATTTGTGATATGTTAGTTGAGTTTTGTTCATCAAATTCATGTAAAATTTAAATTTGCTTGTTGGACTTCTGTTCAATTATTCAATTTTTTGATTTGTTGCTGTGATTGAAATGTTCAAAATTATTAATCTAATTATAGTATATAATATTACAGGCTAATATAATTTTATACCAATGTTGTATACAACAATACAGACTGCACAATACAAGTTAACACTATACAAACTAATATTATACAAACTAACGATATACAGTCTAACACAATAAATTAAATGAATCAAATGTGCTCTTAGAGTTTAGATTCTTGGAATTTAAATTTCAATGTTTAAGGTTTAACATTTAAGATTTAGGGTTTAGATTTTTAGAATTTAAGATTTAAAATATATGATCTAGATTTATTAAATAAATAAATAAAATAGCTTATAGAGGTTGATTTTGGAAGAAACATGAGTTTGTAATTTAATAATTAATAATTGTGTACACATATTTTTAAAAAAATAATAATTATATCTTTTAAAAAAATGTGGCATTTAATGAGTTTTTTTTATAGAATCACTAATAGTAATAAATATTACTCCATCCGTTTCATTTTAAAATGTTGTTTTTTTATTTTATTTGATCCCGTTTTAAATGTTTTTTCAGGATTTAAAAAATAGGTTTACATGTATATCCCTATTTATTATACACTTTATTAAATATTTTTTTATCACTCTCTACTTTTAATTATAATTAAATGAAATTTTTGAACATATTAAAAAATATTTTTGTGAACGACTATATTTTTTTATGAAATTAAGTAATTTTAATTATTTCCTTAATTTCTGTAAAATTAGAAGTATCTTTGAAAGTGGGATTATTTCCTTAATTTCGGCCTCAATACCTACATCTACTCCTCAAGAATCACTCTTGAGATTTTCTCTTCACTCTTAACTCTTTTAAGGATAAGAGTCAAAACCAATATATAATTCTAAATATATATATATCTACCCACAATATTTTTCCAAAGTAAAAGATGTATAACACTTATTGGAATTTTTCTTTAGATTCCAGCCAACCCATATTCACAATCTTTCACAATATAAATTTCTCACAAACAATTACAACAGAAAATATAATCAAATTGAGGAGGATATGTAAAGAATGAAGTGCAAAAGATATGAAAAATGAGATTTAAAAAGTGTAAGATTTACTCTCAAGTGGTAGAAATTCTTTACAACAGATATCTAACCTTCCAATAGGTTAAACAACATATATTTATACTCAAAAACTCAGTTCTAAGTGTTAGAAAACGAAAATAACTGTTTATAACCGTTGGAGGGCAAAACTAGGTGTTATTTTGCCTGTAGCGAAATCTAGAATTTGTACACTGATTAGAAATTCAATTTCCAAAGGTTCATTTTGTAATTAAAATAATTTATGACGAATCATTTTTTGAAAGAAAACAATTTTAAAAGCTTATTTTCTATCTTTAAAATATTTTTATGCAATTTTAAAATTTAAAATGTGTATGCATGAATAGAGAATTATGCCTCAATTTGATCTTACAATTTTAATATCCTACTTTCCTATATATTAAGGCATTCTTCAATTTTGACTTCTTGTCACCATTCTTGAAATATCTTAATTCTCATAGTTTGATATTTGCATCATAAAGTGTATAGAAATTCCTACAAAAATAGCTTAGAACAGAAATTATAATAAAGTTTATTTAAGATTTGATTATCATCAAAATTAAAATGTGGCCTTAAGCCAATAATTAATGATCCTTTACCTATGCAGTATAATTCCTTTAATAAAATATTTCCTCGATTGATAAATAAGTGTCAATTTTTCATTCATCATGCAGATTAAAAAATTTATTTGTTATTTTATGTTTTTACAAGCTTATCCTTCTTAAAAAAGACAATCAATTTACTTAATTATCTATTAAAAATTTAATGTCACATAATAAACTAAGGGTGACAAATAGGCGGATTGAGTGGATTTAAGTTAGGTTATTAATGGATGGGTCATTAATGGATTGGATCATGAGTGAGTCAACAAATATGGGTTATAAATGGATCAATATCCAAATGGGTTAAATAGATTTGAATCGATCCATGGGTTTAATGTAAATTTTTATAAAATATTTTATTAATTAATTAATTGATTCGATAATAATAATATTCAATTGAAAATATAATATAAATAATAAATTGATATATAAAAAAAAAAATTCATTAATATTCTACTTTTTTTTGCTCCCTTTCTTTTTTGTTAAATAATATTCTATTTTTTTCTTTGATTAACATGAAATTAAAAAGGTATGAATCAGAATTTGTAAACCCTATCATCAAACACCTTCTAACTAAATGCTAACTTTGTACCCACAGATTTTCGGAAACAGTATTGGGAATAAGGATGATCACGGGGCGAGGATTTCCCGGCCCCAGCAGGGACCCATCCCCGAAATTTTCCCCCACAGGGACAGGGATGGGGGAAAAAAATTTCCGTCCTAGAATCGGGGGCGAGGACAGAAAATGGGGTATCCACCCCGCAGGGATTCCCGTCCCGCAAAAAATAATTTTTTTATTTTAAAATATAATATTTTATAAATAATTAAAATTAAAATTAAAATATAACCTAATTTTATAATTATTAAGTTTTAAATTATACTTAATTTTAAATTTTATGAATGGTTAAAATTTATATTAATTTAAATTATTATTGATTTTAAATTTTTTATTTATTAAATATTATATTTTAATTTTAATTATTTATAAAATATTATATTTTAAAATTAGAAAAAATTTGGGGGACGGGATCCCTGCGGGGCGGGGACAAGGGAAATTCCCTCCCCGATATAAAGCTGTTCAACCCAACAAGAAATCCATTGCAAAATAATATAAAAATTGTTTAAATGTTTTTTTATATGTTATTGAATTGTGGTTGGAAAGTTTTTTTAAGTGTTTACGAGTCATCTTGAAGGAATCTTTTCGAATTGCCATTTTTGGAGGTGGTGCTTCTGCTGTATTTTTTGGAGTTTTACCATTTTCGTACTATTGCTTGCGGATTTGAAAGCCGTACGTTATATATCTGAATTTGAATTTGTATTCCACATTATAAAATAAACAAAATATTACTACTTTTTAAATATTTAGAAATATTTTATATTAAAAAAAACTGTCCATAGGATGGCACAGCATGAGGATTATTTATCTGTCCTTCTAAGAAGCGAAGGAAACATTTATTACAGAACGTACTCATAATACTGCTAACAAAATCTATAATTAAAACATTTATTTAATCAAGCAATCTGGTAACCAACAGGCACAAGCACTAAGGGTTCTTTCTTATAAACTGTAAGACCAAAAGTCTCTTCCATGTTGAGATCTTCAATCTTCATATCACAAGGCAATTTCCAATCAAAACAAGACAAAAGATTAGCAAGTGTAAGCTCCACCATTGTCATTGCCATTGGAGCACCAGGACATCCTCTTCTTCCTCCACCAAATGGTACCATTTCATAACTATTCTGCTTAAAATATTCTATATGATGATTATCCATAAATCTTTCTGGATAAAACTCTTCTGGCTTTTTCCACACTTTAGGGTCTCTTCCAATTGCCCAAGCATTAATTTGGATCCTAGTTTTAGGGTATATTTCATACCCATTTATGCTGAATTCTGAAATTGTCTCTCTTGGAACTATTAGTACTCCTGGTGGATGGAGTCTTAATGTTTCTTTTAGCACCATTTTTAGGTATCCAAGCTTGTTAATGTCACTTTCACTTACTTTCCCTCTCGATCCAATATTATTTCTGATTTCTTCTTGTACTTTCTTCAACACTCTTGGGTTTTTCATCAGCTCTGCCATTGCCCACACCAAAGTTATTGCTCCTGTGTCCACTCCACCAATAAATATATTCTGAAATATCAAAGTAGGATTTGTTAGGTAAAAACTATACATAATGGGGTATAAGAAAAGGAAATGAGAGAATGATATGCATACCATGAGAATAGCTTTAATATGATCTTTGGAGAATTCAAACCCATCAGCAGACTCCTTTTGTGATCTCTCCAACTCCAACAAAACATCAGTAAAATCTTCATTTTCTCCACTGTTCCTTCCTTTCTTGATATGATCATCTATAACCTTCTGATAAAATTCATCAAATTCTTGAAAGTTCTTCTCGAGTCTTGAATGGAGACCACTGATTCTATCAAAAATCCAACCCACATATGGAAAGAAATCAGATGAAGAAAAGGCCCCAAGCAAAGCCATACCTTCATGAATAACTTCTTGAAATCTTTCTTTGCTAAATCCTCTTTCTTGAAAACTCTTACCATATGCTATTCTACATGTAATATTGCAGGTAAGAGACAGAATTTTCTCACTTAAATCAACAGGAGAAGAAGAAGAAGAACAAGATCTGGAAATCGAATCTATCATTAAAGAAACCTCTTCTTCTCTAACAAATCGAAAAGATTCAACTCGCTTGAGACTAAACATTTCAACAACACAGATCTTGCGAACATCTCTCCAGTAATTGCCATAAGGAGTGAAAATCATATCAAGATAATTGTAAGATAATTTGCCAGTACCAGCTAAAAGAGGTCTGCTGCAAGTTTTGAGATCATGGGTTTTAAAGATTTCTTTTGCTGCTTCTGATGAAGAGACAATAAGAGTGGGTAAGTAGCCAAGATTTAAAAGCATCACATCTCCATATTTCTTGGAAAATTGGGACAAAGTACGATGAGGCAATTCACCAAGTTGATGCAAATTCCCTATGATTGGAAGCCCAGGAGGGCCTGGAGGATGGTTCTTTTTTCTGAAAGCTTTGCGTTTCTTTAGATGAAAAATTAAAGGCAATAGGAGAAGAAGAATGAGAAACAACAGTGATGAATAAGCCATTTAGTTGGATATTTCTTTCTTTTTTTTTTTCCTCTTTTCTAGAGTTCATTACGTACTTATAGACTTTTTTTTTCTTGAAATTATTGTATGGCCTCTAAAGATTTTCGCCATTCACATTTATAAATTTTGTATTTTTTTATCATTTTAAAACCATAAACTTTGTTTTTATTAGGTGAAAAACAAAAATAACCCATCAGCTGATCTTATTGAATAAATAAATATATTTTTGGTTATCCCACTAACAGCTGCTTTAAATTATAGCAATAATAGTGACAAAAATAATTGTCTAGACAAAACATACGCACCATAAGATCAATGTCTTCATTTAATCCGGATAGTGTATATTGATCTTCATTTAATCCGATAGTATATACGCACACTTGCACTGGAATATTGTTCATGTTTAGTACCCACTTAATTACTCCATTCGTTTTTTTTTTTATTAGTTATTTTTGTTATTTTTATTAGGATTAAGAAATAATAAATAGACTTAAATTTAGTATTAAATTACATAATTAAAACTAAATTATTAAATCTGATTGATTCTAACTTTATTGGAAAAGAAAAATAAATTAAATTACATTAAAAATTTAAAAGTGACAGATAAATAGAATTTGAATTTTACTCAAAAATTACACATAAAAAAGAACGGAAAGAGTAATAGATAATTTTCAAGGTTTTTGAGTAAAGAAATTTTAATTTCATTGGATATGTTTTTCTCTCCAACATTTACTACGTTATACTCCTCCAGTCATATTAATTTTTTTTTTATTCAACTGCCTATATAACCTACGTAGGGTACCCCCAACATACCCGAGGAATATTCAATAATTTGGATAATCGAAAAAATATAAATAAATAGAAAAGAAATTTGGTAGGTAAGCTGCTATTTGCACATTTATCATACACTCGTGCTAATTGGGAGGTAGATGAGAAATATGATTCCTTTAAAAATTAAAAACAAATTATGTACAATGACGAGTTATCATTTTCCACGGCTGACGCTTATCTCCACTTTATGTATTATGATAAACTTGGTTTATCAATCTTTATCAATAATTTCTGAAGTTTTAATTAAGGGAAAATGGGTCAAATTTACATAAAATATTAAAAATTGGTACACATCAAATTTTTTTTCTAAGGACATATACATATATATATATATATATATAATAGAGAAAGTACCAATTTCTTAAGAATAAAAGGGCATTAATTTGATAATAATATGCACTAAGACGGCATTATTTTAACGAGAACTTATTAGATAAGCTTCTAAATCAGCAGGATAAACCCATATTTTTAAATTTGACATGGTTTAGGATTTTCTATCTTACCATTTCGTTTAGGATTTTAATTATATCTTAACAAATTGTTAACAAAACAAAAAAAAATTTAGTTATTATTGGGCGTTTTTTTTTTTTTTTAAGAAACAAACAACGAACTATAAAGTAATAGATAGGACGAAAGCAACCCTCCAATACCAGCAAGGTAGTTTTTTGTTAACCTTGAAAAGGTTAGGATATAAAGAAAATAAAACTATTCCAACCTTTCCGGACTTTCCAAGTATTTGTTAAAAAAAAAATGATTGCACTAAAAAAGTCACGTGATTATTTAACTATTTATATCTTAAAAAATCAAAATATGTATATTTTAACATAAGATCAAGATATGCATCACTATATTTTGTCAGATAAGAAACACCTAAAAAATTAAAAAATATATTTTTTTTAATTTATTTCAAAAAATTTAATAAATAATCAGAAAAAAATTTCGAAATATTTTTTAATCTTATCTTAACTATTTCATATTTTGATCTGAAAATTATTCCATTTTTATCTTAAAACTATTTATTTAGATTGATTTAACAAACGTTGTACAAGTAAAATAAAACTTATTTTGATGTTAATTACTAAAAGTGTAGAAATAAATATTAAATTTGCTTTTAAAATATATAAAATTGTATATATTTAATGTTAACATTTTTATTTATTTATTTATTTTTATTAAAAATACCCAAGCTTTACTAAAAGGGCCCTGAACTTAGAAAATAAAATTTTTAGATTTATTTAGAGACAAAATATAAGGGTAGAAAAGGAAATTTATTGAGTTTGGATAAATTTTGTGTACTTTTTTTGAAAGCAATTTTGTACACTTGATTTTGGACAATTGTTTTACCGAAACAAAAACTGTAGGCTCTTTGAGAATGACATCCAATCTTTATGAAGTCCCTACTGATTTTTAATGTGGTCGCTACACAAGGGATGGGCAATATCTAAGATTTTACTTAAATATTGTCACATGCCTCTCTCTTATTCAAATAAAATATTTTAAAATATATTTTAGGAATATCACACAATTCCCTTTTACATATAAGATTATTTTCTACACTTTTATGGATTCTTTTTTAAAAAAAAAAATTCATTCCCTCATTTAATCATTAGAGTGCCTAAGCAGTAGGGGTGATCACGGGACGGTGCGGGACCAGGGAATTCTCCCCCACTCACTCCCTCGCCAGTGGCGAGGATTCCCCGCCTCCGCCCCCGCCACCAATATCAGGGAGGGGATTTCCCCCGTCCCCGCCCCACAGGGATCCCCGTCCCCCAATTTTTTTTTTAATTCTAAAATATAATATTTTATAAATAATCAAAATTAAAATATAATATTTAATAAATAAAAAATTTAAAATTAAGTATAATTTAAAACTTAATAATTATAAATTAAGTTATATTTTAATTTTAATTTTAATTATTTATAAAATATTATATTTTAAAAAATATATATATATTTTTTGCGAGGCAGGGATCCCCGCGGGGCAGATATCCCATTTTCCGTCCCCACCCCCGATTCTAAGGTGGGGATTTTTTTCCCCCCGCCTCCATCCCCTCAGGGGGAAATTTCAGGGATTTTCCGCCCCGAACGGGGCGGGTCCCCGCCCCATGATCATCCCTACTGAGCAGGACACCTCTGCTCCAGCCTCTTAACCCTTATTTTCTTGCTTTTAGAAGTTTCAACCACTTTCCAATCATCCAAAAGGTTCCCCAATTTTCAAAGCACAATGAGAATTCAAGTTTTACTCTTAATCATATATTATAGGGTTAATTTCATTCAATATTGCTTAATTTAGAATAAAACTATGTGATAACCAAGTTCCATAAATAGTTGGGTTCACCGGACTGAACAAAATAGCTCGAATCCATGTGCCAAGATTCGAAATTGAGCTAGAACATTACAATTCTTAGAATTTCTATAGCTTATATAACAGCTCGGAAAAATAATGAGCCATTAATTACCTTAACTTCAATGAGCATTCAAGGCTAGCAGCACTATAAATAGCTCAACAATTCACAAGTTAGGTATGATTTTTCCCACACTTATCATTTCATCCCTTTTCTTTCAAATACTATCTAACTTGACTATTGGGGTGTTTCTTGTGGGAAGCTTCACCAGATTCTCTTATTCTTAGGCAACCTTCATTTACTGAATAGTTAGATTGTGCATATTTTGCTCCAAGATCCTTCTTAACTTGCAATCCGAATTTCTGAGATGTTAACTTTTGGTGCAAGGAGCATCAAACTTATCTTGCGCAATGAATCTTTTTCCTGATTTGAACATCCCACTTGGTTCACCATTAGAATAGCCTGAACTAAACACTTTTTACCTCCGCCTACCTAACCACTTTTTCTTTTAGGAGTCATTTTGTCTTTGACAACCACCACCATACCTTATGTGCCCCTTTAAATGAAGTTTCACCACCTAAATCGCATAGTCCATTCTAATAGCCCAATCATCCATGGCAGCCCAAGTACAATTGCTAGCTCCTGCTTCCATTTCTCCTACTATAACTGGAAATGATTTTAACAATGTTATCAAGTCTACTTATCAATCATTTCTTGGGAAGCAGTTACCATAATCACCCTCTATCGCATTATAGTTGTTGGTTCAATGATCACCCTAACTACTGAAGAGTTTCAGAGACTTTTTAAGGAAAAAATGCAAAAATATCATAACAGAAAATACTCAATTAACAACGAAAATTATTGATTTTTCGTTGCTAATAAAAATTAGCAACGGAATGAATGGTTACAGATTTAAACGGTTGCTATTTTTTAGCAACAAAATCAAAATAGCAACCAAATTGATTTTCGTTGCTAAAATTAGCAATTAAATTATAATTTTTGTTGCTAAAATTAGCTACAGAATTACAATTTCTGTTGCAAAATTCACCCACCAATAAAAAAAATTTACGATGGTACTATCGGTTGCCATTCCGTCGCTAAAAATTATTACAATTTTTTAATTATATTTTTTTCTATGCAGAATATAGATGGAAGCAATATTTACTTGACCCTCTTCTAGCTATCCAATCAGCAACGAGAAGAACTTGTAAAAAAAATCACAAAGCCATATAAAGCAACTGGAAAAAAGAAAAAAAAGCAACACATATTCAAAGAAAAGAGGGAAAAATAAAACCTTTTGCTTCAATCTCAAAATCTCTTCATGATTGACACCCACGAGCATCCCGTTTCTAAGTTGAGATAACATATAAGCTGTATAACAATTTAAGAGAAATTATATTTGTTAGTTTGTATTTGTTTTGATACAAAAAGAGCAATTGACTAAGATACGAGGCATTTACTTTATACTCTTAATAAAAAATCAAAAGAATTTACTTTATGCACTTCATGAGAAAATTAAAATTATGCTAATAAAATCCAATCTATAGGGTTTCATCTCAATGGCCTGAATGTATTGCATATGAAAAAAAAAAAGACTGCATTCCATTGAGCCATTTTTTGGTTGATACACAATAATTAACTAGAACTTATTGAAACATGTCCATGCCCACTCAAGGAAGACTGCAAAAGATGGGTAAGTTTTGAGTCTCAATAAGGAACATGAGATGCCTTCCCTGCAAAATACAATCTCCTGCAAAAATGCAAAACAACAAATACACCATTCCACAAAAGAACACTAAGCAATCTCCTAGAAATAGAAAGCTGAGATAACAAATGACACCTATTGGCTGTTCATGATCAGCAATAAGTTCCGAGTAATAGAAAAGAGCAAGAAAAAGAGATAAAGAAAATAAAATAGCATGAGCATTGAATAAAGGTAAGCAAGCAACTTTCTATTAGCATAAATTTGATAGCATGCCAAAAGGAAAAGAGTAGATATGTTGGGCACAAATTTATAATATTAGTACATGGTAGGGAAAAGCATTAGTTCAACCATAAAAGCTTCAATAAAACATTAAAAAATTCAAACAATTATCAATTCCATAGAAACAAACAGAGACAAATGCCAACAAAGAATTACTAGCTATAATAAGAATCTAAATCACAAATGTTGTGAGATTACCTCCAAGAAAGAATTCAAATTAGTTACCCTAGTCAGTTGAATTTGAAGATTCTAAACCATGGCTAGAAAAGTAAAATTACTTGCACGATTATTGATGAAACATTACAAAAAAATCATCAAATAGCAACGAAAATTAGTAACGGAAAAATTGATTGCAAATTTGATAGTTGCTATTTTTTAGCAACGGAATGGATTTCCGTTGCTAAATTTAGTAGCGAAATTTCAAAATCCGTTGCAAAATCCACGAAATGTATGATTCCGCAGATTGGTCAACATTACCAACGAAAATCAATTTTCGTTGATAAATATTTGCAATGGAATAAGATTTTCGTTGCATTTTTAGCAACGAAAACCATTTTTCGTTGCTAAATTCACCCACCAATAAAAAATATTCTCGACGGTGCTATCTATCGCTATTCCGTCACTAAAAATTATTATAATTTATCTATGAAAAAACCCATGAATGATGGAATGCTAGCACAAAACAGAGCATTTTAATATAATCAAGCTCATTTTTATATGGAAAATTATAAAATAATTGTAATATCACATTAATATATCATTATTTTATCAATAATAACACCAAAAATGTAAACATTAATAGAGGTTGTTTGGATCAAGTTGATACTACATTTATTATATACGCAAGTGAACTTTTCATCAAAAATTTAAAGAAAATGGCTTTACAATAATTTCACTATCAGAGCAATATTGATCTTCTACTCATATGTGATACTATAAGAAAATACAATGATATTGTCAGAAAGGAACTCAAGATCATGATTAGAAGGAAATGAAAACCAACACCTTGCTATTAAAATTCCAGCATCCATTGCCTACTTTCAGCTGTTAATAATTGAAAAAACTTGTGAGGCGTTGAAGCAAATTTCTCTATCACATGGAAAGAAAGAAAAATGATCAAATTCCGTTTGTGGTTAACAAAATGGAATTTAGAAATTAACAAAAACAAGAACACAAGCAAGCTAGATATATATATTCTTGGAGCGGGTAAAACACGACCATCAACTGGAGTTGCTGCCATGTATTCAACTTCAGATGTTGACAACGCCACTGATGCTTGCTTCTTTGAGCTCCAGGTGATCACTCCTGATCCCAAAGTGGAAGCTTTAAAGTACCAAATTCCATACTCCATAGTTCCAACAATATAACGTAAGACCCGCTTTGCTGCTCCATAATGAACCTTTGAAGGTTGTTATATAAACCTGGAAATATTACTAACAAGAAATGCAATGTCAGGTCGAATGTGCGTTAAATAAATTAAGCCTCCAACCAAGCTCTGAATCTTCTAGCATCTGCCAATTCTGCTCCATCTTCGTGTTGCAATTTTTCATTAATATTCATGGGTGTAGCTGCAGGCATGCAATTAAGCATGCTAGATTTACTGAGAAGGTCTTTGGCATATTTTCTTTGTGAAATAAAAATTCCATTTTCAGTTTGATGGACTTCCAGACTGAGAAAGTAGTGTAGTAAACCCATATCTGACATCTCAAATTCATTCATCATTTGAGACTTAAATTCATCCACAAGAGAGTTAGACAAGCTAGAGTAAATGATATCATCAACATAAAGACAAACAATGATGAAATCATTTTTACCTTCCTTTTTCACATATAAGGTGGGTTCATTATCACTTCTCATGTACCCCTTTTTTTGAAAATACCTGTTAAACAACGGGGAATAATATAACTTCGACAATACAAGACTGAGGAACACAACCACAACAATACAGTAATGGAAATGAAAATTATATGTATTGATTGATAAAAACAAATTACAAGAGATCTGTTCTTTAATGAAAGAAACACAATGAAGAATCGAAAGAACTAAGGGCCACCCCTCACAAGCAGAAAGATTGATAGTCTCTCTACCTGTTCCCTTCCTATAGCCAAACAGCAAAAAACAACTCAAATCTACTCGCACCCTTTTCTTTTCAACTAATAACAATAGATACTAATGTATCCTTCTCTCTTTTTTCCCTCCCACGCCTAACTGATTTCTTCCAGCTCAGCAACAACATTATTCCCTGTGTTTCTCCTCTTTTTCCTAATGTACACCCTCCACACCTTGGGCTCTTGGGCCTGTTTGCTGCTCTCTGGATCAACTTTTTCATCATTGCCGATGGGTGGGGAAACTGTCTTGAAGGAATTGGTTTTGAATGATGAAGACATCCTCCCAGGTAGCATGATCAGGACCCCCATCAGACCACTGAATAAGCCATTGGGGAGCTGATCCACCCTATTTGGTTATGGTCCTTTGAGCTAAAATGCAAGTGGGAAAAGGGGAACTCACCTCATCAAGCTCCAATTCATCTGGCAGCTCAGCAAACACCGGAGCAGTTCCCTTAGCTTTCTTCAAGAGAGACACATGAAACACTGGATAGATCTTAGCTCCCATGGGTAGTTCCAGCTTGTAAGCAACAGGGCCCACCCGCTGGAGCACAGGAAAAGGGTCATATTAACGTGGTGCCAACTTTGGATTGATCCTAGATGTGACCGACAATTGGCAATTGGGCCTTGACTTGACAGACATAATCTTCGACACCAAATTCCACATGACGATGGTGCTGGTCAACGTAGTTCTTCATCTGATTTTGAGCCTGAGTTAACTGCATTTTAAGTTGGCGTAAGGCTTCATCTCTATCCAATAATTTCCTCCCCACAGCTGCCATTTGAATCTCCCCTGGAACAAATTGAAAAACTGTTGGAGCCTTCCTGCTATAAACAGCCTCGAAAGGAGTAGTTACTGTGGAGATATGATATATCGAATTATACCAAAATTCAGCCCACGATAACCAATACGACCATGCCTTGGGCTGGTCCGTTGCGAAATAGCACAAATATGCCTCTAAACACCGATCAACCACTTTCGTTTGGCAGTCAATTTGAGGGTGATATGCTAAACTGAAATTTAGCTGGGTCCCTTGGAGTTTAAATATTTCTTTCCAAAACCTGCTGATGAACAAAGGATCTCGGTCACCTAAAATCGACTTTGGCAATCCATGTAGGCGAATGATCTCCCGAAGAAAAATCTCTGCTAAAACCCGCACTGTATAAGGATGTTTCAAAGGTATGAAGTGACTGTACTTAGACAATCTATCCACTACAACCTAGATCATATCATACCCCTTAGAACGTGATAAGCCAATTATAAAGTCCATCAAAACCTCTTCCCAAATGGTCTCTGGAATCGGCAAGGGTTGTAACAAACCTCCTAGTACTAGTGTGGAAGCCTTGAAGCGCTAACAAATGTCACACTGCTGGACAAATTTCTGGACTGTTTTGGTAATTCCAAACCAATAAAAAATTGAAGCTAATCTTTTGTAGGTCCTGTAAAATCCAGAATGCCCTCCCAATGGGCTAGTATGGAATTCTTCTAACAGTTTAGGAATCCATGGCGAAGTAGCAGAAATAACCAACCGAGACTTGTAATACAATCTCCCATGAAGCTCAGCAAAACCCGGATGAAAAGAGGGATCATGATGCAATTCCTGCAAGATGCATTGAATTTGAGGATCTGTGTCAACATCCTTCAACAGTTTCTGCCACCTACCCAACAAGGACTGACTACCACCGGGCGCAATTCTCCTTCCAAGTTGGACACCCAAGACAAAGCATCAGCTGCACTATTCTCACACCCCAGCTTATAAAAAACTTTGAATTTATACCCCATCAGCTTAGTCAACCAATTTTGCTGATCCTGCATCATCATCCTTTGGTGGAGCAGCCGGCTAATGCTTTTTTGATCTATGTAGACTATGAAGGGTTGCCCCAACAAATAAGGTCTCCAATGTAATACCGCCAGGACTATTGCCATCTTTTCTTTCTCATATGCTAACTTGGCCAAATTCTGTACAGACAGTGCCTTGCTAAAATAAGCAATGGGCCGCCTATCTTGCATAAGAACTGCTCCAATTCCATCCCTCGATGCGTCACATTCCAACTCAAAAGGTTTGGAAAATTAGGCAACACCAGCAAGGGTGCTGAAGTGAGCTTCTTCTTTAAGTGATTAAAGGCCTCAGTAACTACTTCATTCCATTGACAAGCCCCATTTTGGTTAATTCCATGAGCGACTTGGTGATTTTTCCATAGCTTTCTATGAATTTTTTGTAATAACCAGTAAGTCCCAAAAATCCCCTCACCCCTTTGACAGTTGTTGGCCGTGGCCATGCTTGCACGGCTTGAATCTTGTTAGTTTCCACTCTCACTCCTTCTCCATCGATAACATGTCCCAGATACTCCACAGATAACTGTCCAAACATGCACTTCTTTGGATTCACCACGTAATGATTGGCTGCCAATATGTGAAGAGCTAAGTCAACATTCCTCAAATGCTCCTCCCATGTCCTGCTATAAATCAGGATGTAATAAAAAAAAACAAAACACAACGACGAAGCAGGGGCAAAAAAATGTCATTCATGGCTTATTGAAAAGTAGCAGGTGCATTTGTTAGACCGAAAGGCATTACTAGGAACTCGTAATGGCCGTCATGGGTCCAAAAAATAGTCTTTTCTACATCACAGTCACTGACTCTAACTTGATACCCCGACTTGAGGTCTAACTTAGTGAAAAATTGCGCTCCATTTAATTCATCAAACAACTCTTCAATAACTGGTATAGGATATTTATCGGGCACCGTCACCTTGTTCAAAGCCCTGTAGTCCATGCACATACGCCAAGAGTCATCCTTTTTCTTTACTAGGATTATTGGGCTAGAGAAAGGGCTCTGGCTAAGCCTAATTATCCTTTTTGTGAGCATGTCTTACACCTGTCGTTGAATCTTTGTTTAATGGTGATATGGATACTGATAAGGCCGCACACATACTGGTCCCTGGCTCTGTGGTAAGGTGATTTTGTGCTCCACAGTACGCTTGGGAGGTAGGCCCTCTGGTTCCTGGAAAATTTCTGGATATTGGCCAAGAACACTTGCCAGCTAACTCCGTTTGCTGCCTGCTAAGTGACTCATTGACTCCCATGGCAGAGAATCAGCCCCATCTCCATCCTCTACTAGTGGGTGTAATCGACCATCCACCCAGCTTTGCAGAGAGGGAATGGTTCGGTGCATTTTATTGACCCCCTTCAACTCTATTCATTCACCCTGCTTCTGGAATTTTAAGTTGCCTGAAACCCAATTTGCGATGATATCTCCCAAAGTTTGCAGTCATTCAACACCCAAAATAACATCTAGTCCTCCTAAGTCAGTCGCTAGAGCATCCACGGTAACAGAGTAACCCGTAATTTTGAGTTTAATTCCCGTGCATTTATCTATTCCAATCAAATGCCCATCCCCAAGTCTAATTCCTAGGGTTTTAATGGTACATGCCTGAAGTCCCAACATTGAAATTAGTTGACTAGATATGAAGTTATAAGTAGCTCCACTATCCACAAGCATCAGCTTGGGAATGTCATTCAATGTCCCTAGCAGCTTGATGGTGTTCAATTTCCCCTCTCCAAAATTTCCCGTTCCTACTTGCCAGTTGTCTCCCTAAAACTCCAGTATTTTACACTCACCATCTACCCGCCCTTCATCGATTTTAATTTGTACCTCAAAAAATTCATCCTCTTCAATTTCGTCTCCTTCACCCAATAACATGATCTTGAGTTGCACCTGGGAATATTTGTGTTGAGGAGAGTACGTCTGGCCATATTGAAAATAGAGTCCCTTCTCCTTTCCTCCCATTCGATTTTGGTCAGCTGGCATACTCCGATCTTCCTTTGTCCCCAACGTTGGGATTCGGTTGAGGATGAAGTAAGGAGTCGTTGTTGGGCTAGAATATTGGTGAAGGATCTCTGTTGTTGTGGGCTTTGCAGAGGAGGATCTAATGGAGTTAAAAGCCCACTTTGTCCTGGATCGGTCCATCCGATTTGGGTCACATGAGGTTTATTGATTCCTTCCCGGTCTCTCGGTAAAGACTACAACGAACGACTTGCTTTTCCAGTTTCGATATGCAGTGATGTCTTAATAGCCCAAGCCAATTGCATCATTCCACATGCTCCTCCGGTTGATGAACCTTTATCCAATCTTTTATCTCCTCTGTGAAAGTGAGAAATAATTCTTATATTTTTCATTGAAAATATACAGGTATTTATATTGTTTACAAGAGTTGACTTAGGAAACAAATCCCTAATAATTTTCCTATAATTAAGCTAACAATCAATCCATATAATTAAGCTAACAGCTGTACAAATCATAACACTCCCCCTCAAGCTGGAGCATAGATATTGATCATGCCCAGCTTGTTACAAATGTAGTTGATCCGATTCCCAGGTAACGCTTTAGTGAATACATCAGCTAATTGACTTCCTGTTCTGACATGTGAAGTTGAGATTGATCCATCTTCTAGTTTCTCTCGAGTAAAATGACAGTCAACTTCTATATGCTTGGTTCTCTCATGAAACACAGGATTATTTGCAATATAGATAGCTGCTTGATTGTCACACCATAAGTTCATTGGTTTAGACTGAACAAACCCAATTTCTCCAAGTAAATGACGTAGCCATATAAGTTCACAGGTAGTCTGTGCCATAGCTCTATATTCGGATTCTGCACTCGATCGGGACACTACATTCTGTTTCTTACTCTTCCAAGAAACAAGATTACCCCCAACAAAGACACAATAACCGGTGGTAGAACGCCTGTCTGAAAGATCTCCTGCATAGTCTGCATCCGTGAAACCTTCTATAGTATGGTGACCATGATTTCGATATAAGATGCCACGTCCTGGTGCACCTTTTAAATATCTCAGAATATGTACAACAGCATCCCAGTGTGAGGTTCTAGGAGATGACATGAACTGACTAACAACACTTACTGGAAAAGCAATGTCAGGACGAGTGATAGTAAGGTAGTTCAATTTTTCCACAACCTTCCTATATTTTTCAGGATTCCCAAACAAGTCTCCATCTTCAGCTTTCAACTTTACATTCGGTATCATAAGCGCATCACATGCTTTTGCCTCAATAAAACCAGCACCTTCTAATAAATCCAGACAATATTTTCTTTGAGATAGATAGATCCCTTTCTGACTGCGAGAAACTTCAATCCCTAAGAAATATTTCAATGATCCTAAATCCTTGGTTTGAAAGTGAGTCCCAAGGAATGCTTTCAACCTCGTAATTCCAGCTCCATCACTTCCAGTTATCACTATATCATCCACATATACAACCAACAAAATGCACCCAGAAGTAGATGATGTAAAGAACACTGTGTGATCATATGCACTTCTCCGTAGGCCAAACTCAATCACGACTGTACTAAATCTCCCAAACCAGGCACGAGGAGACTGTTTTAACCCGTACAAAGACTTTCTTAATTTGCACACCTTCCCTGACTCCCCCTGAGCAACAAAACCAGGTGGTTGCTCCATGTAAACCTCTTCACTCAAATCCCCATGCAAGAATGCATTCTTCACATCAAGTTGATGAAGTGGCCAACTGTAATTAGCAGCTAAGGAAATAAACAATCGAACAGATGAAAGTTTTGCAACTGGAGAAAAGTCTCCGAATAATCCACTCCATATGTTTGTGCATATCCTTTAGCAACCAATCGAGCTTTCAATCTAGCAACGGAACCATCAGGATTCATCTTAACAGTAAACACCCATTTACAACCAATAGCCTTTTTCTGAGAGGGCAAAGGTAGAAGATCCCAAGTATGATTCTGCTCTAAGGCCATCATCTCTTCTTTCATTGCAGCTCGCCAACCATCATGAGCTAATGCTTCAGTAAGGGACGTTGGAACAGCAATAGAGTCTAAGGAAGCTACAAAAGACTTGGAGGAAGGTGATAAAGCATGATAAGACACAAAAGAAGAAACAGGGTAAGTACATGTGCGTTTACCTTTGCGAAGAGCAATAGGAAGGTCAAGGTTAGGATCTGGTGGTGGTGGAGGATCTGAAGAAGAAGCAGGAGCAGGAGGTGTCTCGATAGAATGATGCACACGTCGAGAATAAACTTGATGAATAATAGGTCGAGAAGGAGGAGATACTACCTGTTCACTAACAGTATAAACAAGAAAATCATCCCCTGAATCACTAGAGGGCAAAGAAGAGGACACAGAGAAACCAAAGAAATGTGTATGTTCAAAAAATGTAACATCAGCAGAGACTAAATAACGACCCAAAGAAGGTGAGTAACAACGATACCCTTTTTGTTCACGCGAGTATCCCAGGAAGACACACTTAAGAGATTTAGGATCAAGTTTTGAAAGCTGAGGTCGCATGTCTTGAACAAAGCAAGTACATCCAAAAATCCGAGGAGAAAGATGAAAAAGAGTAGATGAGGGAAAAAGAAGAGAATATGGAATCTGACCGTCAAGAACAGAAGAGGGCATTCTGTTGATTAGAAAACAGGCAGTAGAAACAGCATCTACCCAAAATATTTTAGGAACCTGCATATGAAACATTAGTGCCCGAGCAACCTCTAATAAGTGACGGTTCTTCTGCTCAACTACACCATTTTGCTGAGGGGTAACAATACAAAAAGACTGATGAATAATACCATGCTCAGAAAGATAAAATTTAAAAGAATGAGAGACATATTCTTTAGCATTATCACTTCTCAAAATACAGATGGATTTGTTGAATTGAGTCTTAATTTCAGCATGAAAAGCACAAAATATAGTAAACAACTCTGATCGAGATTTCATAGGATAAAGCCAAGTAACCCGAGAATAATCATCAATAAATGTCACAAAATAACGAAAACCGAGTTTGGATGTAACAGGACATGGACCCCATACATCAGTATGAACTAAGTAAAAAGAAGACTCAACACGTTTATTTAATCTAGGAGAATAAGATACTCTATGGTGTTTAGCAAATTGACAAGCTTCACACTCTAAAGTAGATCCCCTTTTAAGACTAGGACACAGCTTTTGTAAAGTTGAAAGAGGAGGATGACCAAAACGACAATGAAGTTGCAAAAGAGAAGATGAACTTGTGCAAGCAATGGATCGAGGCACTGGTTGAGAAGTTGATTCAAGAGCATACAAGCCATTCACCAGACACCCTCTACCAAGAATCTGCTTCGTCCCAAGATCCTGAAAAAGACAATAATTGGGATAGAAAATAACACAACAGTTAAGATTTTGGGTAATTTGGCTAACAGACAACAAGTTAAAAGGAAAAGATGATAAACATAAAACAGATGACAATGGAAGAGAATTTGTTTGGTTTGCTGTCCCACGCCCAATTACAGAAGCAGTAGATCCATTGGCTAACGTAACACAAGGTAAACTAGCAGTAGATTGGAAAGAAGAGAGAATACCTGTGTTGCCAGTCATATGATCAGTAGCACCTGAGTCAATAACCCAACTACGAGATGAGGTGGAAAGACATGCAGCAGGGTTACCTGTATTAGCCAGAGCTAAAGTCCCAGAAAATAACTGCTGTGAGTCAAAAGTGGCAGTTAAACGAGCATACTCATCTGCTGAAATGGTGACAGATGGTGAGGATGATTGTGGAAGCGGTAGGATGCCATCCTGAGTAGCTACATTTGCAAACCTCTTATTATTCATCTGACTTGAGTTCTTGGAGGGTTTCCCATGTAATTTCCAACAATTCTTTTTAATGTGCCCCTCAACTCCACAATAATGACATGTACGAGAATTGCTACTACTCCCAACAACAGAACTACCATTTCCACCTTTACCTCCGCGATTACTATTCGAAGCATTACCAACCAATGCCACCGTATCATTGGGTATCATACCGGAAGGCAAATCACCGTCTTTACAAACTCGAAGCAAACGAGCATAAACTTCAGTAAAAGAAGGAAGTGACTCACCAGTTAACAATTGTGTGCGTGCCACATCATATTCAGAACCCAATCCTGCCAAGAAACACTGCACCACAATTTGCTCCTCTTGTTCTTGCATCTGTTTAACATCAGCAACAATAGGAAACATAGCCCGCTTTTCTTCAAAGGCTTGTTTCACTTCAGTATAATACTGGAACAGGGAGCGACCTTTTTGCTCCGCTCGATAAATCTTTAGCAACAAATCATGGACACGAGACATATCTTGTTTGCAGGCATACAAAAATTCTAAATATTCCCATAATTCTTTTACACTGTCACAATGATTCACAACATCATCAACAGCAGGATCTAAAGTATTCTGAATTTGATTAAACTTATAATCTTCCATTAACCATTTCTTCCGACTAACAGCATCATCTTTAGACGGTGGATTACTAGTTAAATGGTCCTCCAAGTCTACACTTGTCACAAATCGACGGATTGTTCTTTTTCATTGTGCATAATTGTTACTTCCAGTTAGTTTTCTATCCGTAATTTTAAACGAACCAAACATAATTTCAGTAACAGTCTTCTTATCACTATTCTCAGCCATTAAAACCCGTCACAAATAACTTTAGACAATAAAATTAATGCAGCAAAGAGATCAGTATATCTCACCAAGAAACAGTAGCAACAAAAGACTTAAAGAACAGAACCCAAGAGGCAGGAACAGATCTGAGAGAGAGCGCCCTTTAGAAGAGACCAGACGAGAAAACCGACCCTGCGAACTGGTCGGACACACTCAGGCGACGCTGGATCTGGAACCGGAGGGCCGTCGGACAAGCCACGCGCCGTCACTCGCCGGCGCGTGAGGAAAGCGTCAAACTTCGATCGGCGCATGAGGTTCACGCGCAGCTCCGATGGTCGCCGGAAAATGGTGAAATGGCCGGACTGACGGAGGCGCTCCTTCCTGTGGTGGCTGTGAGAAAAAACGGTCACCGAAAAATGACCCTAAGAATCAGATCTCAAAACCGAAAAACCCAAAAGAGAAAGAAACCCGAAACCGACAAGAGGGAATCGCAACCCTCAGAAAAAAGACCTAGAAACTCGACTAGGCTCTGATACCATGTGAAAGTGAAATAATTCTTATATTTTCCATTGAAAATATACAGGTATTTATATTGTTTACAAGAGTTGAATTAGGAAACAAATCCCTAATAATTTTCCTATAATTAAGCTAACAATCAATCCCTATAATTAAGCTAACAGCTGTACAAATCATAACACCTTCAATCTGCTGATAAAGTACCCAATATACTGCTGTTCAGGCAACCCCAGTGCTGTGGCAGCCATAATCTTAAAATGTTCAATGTATTCCTCCACCATTCTTGTTTGCTGGAGATCTGCTAATTCTTCAAACGAACTATAAGAATAACCACTGCTAAATCGCCTCATCATTTCCCTCTTGAGTTGCTCCCAAGTTAAATTGGGGTAAATGTCCAAAAGCATGAAGAACCAGTTAATTGGCGCACCTTCCATGCATATTTTGGCCAATCGGATTCACATCTCAGATGTAATCTAGTTTATACGGAAATAGGTCTCCGCACGGATAATCCATCCCTTAGGATCAGAGCCATTGAACATGGGAAGCTTGATCTTGTGTAGGGATGTATGAGGTTCAGCGAAATAATTCGGATGGACTTGGTAATTCATTCTTAGAATGGAATTTTGTCCCCGCGGGGTTCCAGTTCTCTCCACCGCCTGTTCTTCAGGTGAACTGAAATCCTCTATGGTTTGGGTTGTTTGTCACTTCTTTAACCCAACTCATCAAGAACGCTCTAAATTCTTCTTGTTTCTGCTTATTAGCTTGAAGTTCAGAAATCGTGTTGGTTAACTCATGGATACAGGCAATGAACTCTCCAACTCGCTGGTCGGTGTCATCCATTTTGGATTGTAATGCCTGATAACGAGTCTCCATTTGGATCCGGCAGGTCGGGCCAATGTTAAACAACGAGGAATAATAGAACTTCGACAATACAAACTAAGGAACACAGCCACAACAATACAGCAATGGAAATGAAAATTATATGTATTGATTGATAAAAACATATTACAAGAGATCCGTTCTTTAATGAAAAAAACACAATGAAGAATCGAAAGAACTAAGGGCCACCCCTCATAAGCAGAAAGATTGATCGTCTCTCTACCTATTCCCTTCCTATAGCCAAACAGCAAAAAACAACTCAAAACTACTCACACCCTTTTCTTTTCAACTAATAACAATATATACTAATGTATCCTTCTCTCTTTTTTCCCTCCTAACTGATTTCCTCCAGCTCAGTAACAACATTATTCCTTGTGCTTCTCCTTTTTTTTCCTGGTGTACACCCTCCATACCTTGGGCTCCTAGGCCTGCTTGCTGCTCTCTGGATCAACTTTTTCATCAATACCCATGTTCCACAAGATCCCAAAGATCTTGAGATTTGAGCAGAGTTTTCATACGAATACTCCAAAATCATAACCTTCTCCTTTGAAAATTGGAATGAGCGGTATTGCTGTACTCAATGCATTGTTGTTGCTAGCATTAATTTTCCACTCAAGTGTTTCACTCAACTCACGTGTTTACTCTCCACTTACTCTCTCAAATCAGGCTCTAATATCAAATTTGTTGGAAAAGAGAAGAAGAAGCTAAAGACAAAAAAAACAGAGATAAAGGCAAACAAATGCTATTTTTGATTACGCTATCTCCACATGCACAATTGTGATGTGTCCAATATATAGACTTACACGAAAACTGAAAAAGCTAAACTTTAGGATCACTCTTCCACTAACAGAGGTCTACTACACAATAAACTAACAAATTATAAAACTACTAACCACTAACCAAAAGGCCGGTCAACTTTTGAATCATATCTTAACAATTCTAACTAGACCATTCAAACTGATGCAGTAGTTGTCCCAATCAAATTTGCTGAATTAGTCCAAAAACTTATAGAGAA